>RJWJ010022763.1:0-17921 GCA_004363605.1 Indri indri | reverse complement strand
CCGCCTCGGCCCCCCAGAGTGCTAGGATTACAGGCGTGAGCCACCGCGCCCGGCCTCTGATAGGTTCTTAAATGAGCTAAGTAGTTGAGCACATTGCTATGAGCACATAGCATTTTCTGCGTTCTCCTCTGAGCAGGACTTGATAAGGGTCAGGACCTCACTTCCTTATTTTCCAATTCGTTGTTCACTGTGAAATCCAAAAAAGCTAAGGCAATTTTTGCTTTCTCGCTTGCCACCTTTTGCTAGCAAGAATGGAACTTGTAAGGACCTAGGTAGAATAGTATGTTTCACCCACAAATTTTTTTCTTCTTCCTTATTCCTCATTGACTGTGACTGTCCATTGAGTTGGAAACCAGTTCTCAGGCAGCACTTTTGCTTTAGGTTCAGGCCAGCATCTTGCAGCGGTCCCCAATCTTTTTGGCACCAGTGACCATTTTCATGGAAGACAATTTTTCCATGGATTGGGGAGGGTGGGGATGGTTTTGGGATAATTCAAGCACATTACATCTATTGTGCACTTTATTTCAATTATTATTACATTATAATATATAATGAAATAATTACATAACTCACCAGAGGTTGGGGACTCCTGGTTTAGAGGAACAAGATAGTGTTTTCTCTGATATCTACTCATGAAAACATTTTGTGAAGATTTTGAGGGATTTTGCTTCAATCTTTATTCTCCAGCATTTTCCATGTGTATTTTAGGGCCCCCAAGAAAAGAACTAAGGTCTGTTTTATTTTCTCTGGCTTTAAGATCAACCCCTCTTACTTAACTATGTGCTAGAGCAGTCTCCTTATCCGAAGGCCCTAGAACAGCTAGTGTGCCCAGTAGTCTCAGAATGCCCATTGGAGTGAGCCAGTGTACAGGTCTGTATTGCAGACAGGCTCTTCCAAATAAGCTCACAGGAATAGGGGCAATTGGCACTGAGCCGATCTTGCTTTTCTTTTCTCTGTTCCCCATAGCTGGCTCCCACTGGAAGTACTTCCCTGCTCAACTCCATGACTATCATCCAGAATCCTGTGAAGGTCTGTGATCAGGTATTTGCCCTGATTGAAAACCTCACCCATCAGATACAAGAGCGGATGCAGGACCCCAAGTCCGCAGGTGGGTATGAATACTGCTATCTCCCCTTCAAGGTCTCAGGTATGGATGGCTTTCTCAGGCACTCCTGTGTCCTCTCCTAAATCTCTGAAATAAGGCATCCTCATCTCCCTGGTTATACTTAAGGGTTGTCGGGGTCTTTTGTTGGAGGCAAAATTTTTGGCTCTGACTACCGCTTTCCTTCCAGACCTGCAACTCTATCACAGTGAGACACTAGAGCTAATGCTACAGCGTTGGAGCAAGCTGGAGCGTGACTTTCGACAGAAGAGTGGACGCTATGATATCAGTAAGATCCCTGACATCTATGACTGTGTCAAGTATGACGTGCAGCACAATGGAAGTCTGGGACTTCAAGGCACAGCGGAGTTGCTGCATCTCTCTAAGGCATTGGCTGATGTGGTCATTCCCCAGGTGTGTCTTGTATAAGGGATCTATTCTGAGGGTAAGGGCATTGGGGGAAGGAAGGAGAAAAAAGGTGGAGAGGAGGGCGATTTGGGAACCTGGAGAAGGAAACTTAGAGAAGGAATTAGTTGAGTTGCTGTAATTCTCAGGGTCCACTCTGGCTCTGGGTAAGTACAGGAGGCTAATTCAGGAGACAGCTGGAGGAGGGGGAATATATTGGATATGAAAGAAGGCCTAGACCTGAGGAGAAGACAAGCATGATCTTGGGTCTGGGAGTATGAGGCGTGAGGAAAACAAGATTCATCGAGGTCCTTATTCCTGGCCTATGGCTCCTAGGAGTACGGGATCAGTCGGGAAGAGAAACTGGAAATTGCTGTGGGCTTCTGTCTTCCACTGTTGCGGAAGATACTACTTGACCTACAGAGAACCCACGAGGACGAGTCCGTCAACAAGCTGCATCCCCTGTGAGGGAGGGCTGGGAGGGGTGTTGGTTGGAGGGAGGGGCATGTCAGGGGCCCTGGGGGAATCAAGGTTGGGGCAGCTTGGGGGGAACCACGAGCAGATGGGATGCTGGAATGTAAAGGAGAGAAGTCTTTGAGGAGGGAGTTTGTGAAAGGGTGGGAAGAGGATCATCTCTGACTGTGTGAGTGATTTAGCTATTATCTTAGGTACTCCCGAGGAGTGCTCTCCCCAGGCCGCCACGTTCGAACACGTCTCTATTTCACCAGTGAGAGCCACGTCCACTCCCTACTCAGTGTCTTCCGTTATGGGGGACTTCTTGATGTAAGGATCCTCCTTCCTTAGCTCATGAACCTCTTTCCCCAGCATTCTTTTACTCTCCTTCTCGTGCTTCCTTTTTACTGCAAGTTTCCTCTATTTTCCTTGGCTCCCTACCCATTCCCTGACCCCCTTGTCCTTGAGCATTGGCTTATCTCTTTTTGTATTCGGCAGGAGACCCAGGATGCGCAATGGCAGCGAGCTTTGGCTTATCTTAGTGCCATCTCAGAGCTCAACTACATGACCCAGATTGTCATCATGCTTTATGAGGACAACACGCAGGTGAGGAGCTAAAAGGGTAGGATGAGGAAACAGCCTTTTCATTCTACCTTCATTTAAAAAAAAAAGGTCTGGCCAGGCATGGTGGCTCACACTTGTAATCCTAGCACTTTGGGAGGTCGAGGCAGGATTATTGCTTGAAGCCAGGAGTTCAAGACCAGCCTGAGCAAGAGCAAGACAGCATCTCTACTAAAAATAGAGAAATTAGTCAGGCATGGTGGTATGCGTCTATAGTCCCAGCTACTTGGGAGGCTGAGGCAGGAGGATCATTTGAGCCCAGGAACTTAAGTTGCAGTGAGCTATGATGATGCCACTACACTCTAGCCCAGGCAACAGAGTTAGACCCTGTCTCAAAAAGAAAAAAGTTCTTATCTTTAGAATCTGGAGAATCCAACTAAGTGTGGCACCTAGGCACAGCATGACACAGGGATTCCGGGAGGTCCGTACTGAAACAGAAAATATGTTCTAAGCTGCTGTTGAGCCAGAGAGATGACCTAGAACACAGCTCTGGCATTAGGGAGGATATGGGATTTGGGATAATGTTATGAGTATTTTTTCCAAATAACAGGGTTATGCATATACCTTCTACCTGTGGGTCCACAAAGATATCTTTAAATGTGCTGCCGTGTGCACCATAGCCAAGCTGAATTGTGGGAGATGAATGGGAAGGGTTGTAGAACTGGAAGTTTGGAATTAATGTGGAGTGACTTCAAAAATGGTGGAGGTGAGGGAATGAGGATCCCGTGACAGATTACAGTTAAAGGGAAGCTATGAGAGATCAGCCCCAGAGTAGGGCAGGACACCAAATCCTTGGGAGGATGTATCCTTTTGAGTTTCTCTCTACTCCCCCTGCCTGGTCTTCCACCACAATATCCAGCTTTTCCCACCTGCCCTTTCACATGGTGATACCCCATAGGATCCCTTATCAGAAGAACGGTTCCATGTGGAGCTACACTTCAGCCCTGGAGTGAAAGGCGTCGAGGAGGAAGGCAGTGCCCCCACTGGCTGTGGATTCCGTCCAGCGTCTTCTGAGGTGGGTCAGAGTGCTGGGATTTGGGACTGGAGGACTTAGGAACTAAGTGGTGGGAAACTGGGAAACAGCACAGGGAGGGAAAAGGGTTGAAGAGTCTGAGATTAGGAGGATGGAGGCCACTGAAGCTTCTCTCTGCCTGTTACTGTACAGAATGAGGAGATTAAAGCAGACCAAGGCAGCATGGAGAACCTGTGCCCAGGGAAGGCATCAGATGAGCCAGACCGGGCATTGCAGACTTCACCCCAGCCTTCTGAGGGCCCTGGCCTCCCGAGGAGATCACCCCTCATTCGTAACCGAAAAGCCGGCTCCATGGAGGTAAAGGGAGGGGCTTGGGGAAGAGATGAAGGGGCGGAAGTGCTCATAGGATAATATTCTTGTATCCTCTAAATCCCCTTGAAGGGATTCTTGGGACTTGAAGCAGAGTCCTCCTTCCCCTGATGGATACATTTCACTTAATTTCTCTTTCACAGCTGGTCCTCCAGTGGAGCTTCTTTAACCTGCTTGCTACTTCTGAGATTAAAGAGTTGCCAGTGAGGGGTGCCTGAGAGATAAGAATTTAAAGAGGCGAGATTGAGGAGGATGGATTTGAAAAGGTAGTTCTTTAAAAGGAAATATTGTAGGGCCGGGCGCGGTGGCTCACGCCTGTAATCCTAGCACTCTGGGAGGCCGAGGCCGGCGGATCGTTCTGAGCTCAGGAGTTCGAGACCAGCCTGAGCAAGAGCGAGACCCCGTCTCTACCAAAAATAGAAAGAAATTAATTGGACAGCTAAAAATATATATAGAAAAAATTAGCCAAGCATGGTGGCACATGCCTATAGTCCCAGCTACTCGGGAGGCTGAGACAGTAGGATTGCTCAAGCCCAAGAGTTTGAGATTGCTGTGAGCTAAGCTGACGCCACGGCACTCGCCCCAGGCGAGAGAGTGAGACTCTGTCTCAAAAAAAAAAAAAAAAAAAAAAAAAAGGAAATATTGTAGAAATAGCATGAACTCTGGGCTAAAGTCCCAGTCTGATTCTTAGAAGCTGTGTGACCTTGGCTAGGTAACTTCTCTAAGCCTCAAATTTTTTTCATCTGCAAAATATGAGTAATACCTTACAGGCACTCCATAAACAGAAACTGTAATAACAATATTAAAGGCCAGGTCCTCTTCATCTCTTTCTTGCCTTGGGCAAAAATTATAGCTCAGATTGGAGCAAGTAGCTGGCACTTTAATTTACCTATAGTGTCGTTCCATAAAGTGGATCAGTCTGGAGATCTATCTTCCTCTTGTTCTTGTTTTATCAGCCTTGGGCCTGTGTTCTGCTATTCTTGGAATTCATCTCTAGTTCTGGTTCTAGCTCTCTAGTCAAGAGGAAGGAGCCGTTATTGATCTCACATTGTGTCCAGGTACCTGCCCTGGGGTTTTTGTTTTGGTCTTTTTCCTGGAAAGAAAGTTTCCCTCTTTGGCCCAATGACACTCTTTTGGACATCATGATTTATCTCTATTTCAGGGACTCCAACTATCTGATTTGAGTTCTGTTCTGACCCAGTGAATCTGTTGACCTGGCTCTGTGCCAGGTCTCTAGAGGAATTTGGTTTTCCATTTTAGGGATTTATCACAAGAATCCATAACTAGCTTAACATAGGTTCAGTGAGAGGTTTACAGTTCAGATTTTGGAGAAGGCTGAAAAGACAAACTGCAATCTTTTTTCTAGACTCATCCTTTACTTCCTGATCATTTTATTATGGAATTGACACAGTGAATACACAGAGTTTCTTTAGGTAGAATATGCATTATTTTCTCTTTGTGGTGTAGGAGTAACTTGGTATTCTTAGTACTCTATTATCCTACAGACTTATGTGACATAGATCAATCGGGCAGACTGACGCATAATCTTCCATCAGCAAGCTGCTCCTTCCCATCCGCATGTCCTCCTTGTTCCCGTGGCCTGCTGGTCTCCCTGGCAGTGTTGTGCTTGACCCCTTCCTTCTTCTGGTTTATGCAGTCAGGAGACATACGCAGAGGAGAGACCTCTGTATCATCTGTCAGACTTGATGAGGTTGACTTCTTTCTCTCAGGCCTGTACGAGCTTCCTGTTGAAATCACATTCCTTCCTTTCAGTTACTAGTGCCGCTCAGACCCTGGCTTAGGATGGTTGCTCAGGATGTGCTCCTCAGCTTTGTCAGAAAGTCTTCTCTCTGCTCCTTGGTCACACAGCCTTATACATTAGTATGTCCTCTCCTTGCTCTAGAAGTATAGCATCGGACAGTCGTGTCCTTATCAACTACATCCTTCCCCAGCCCTTCTTCTCCTCTCCTCTTGTCATCTCATATTTTTGAACTGTCTTAGATTACAAAGCCTGTGACCTTCATAGCAGCTGTGTTCCAGCTGGTCATCCTCTCCAGCCCTATAACTAGCTCTGCCCTGTGGGCACTGGGGCTTTTGGGAGCCTGGGAATTAAAGGAGCCATGACGGGCTTTCCACCCGGTCTGATTGCAGGTCATGAACATGCAGTGCACGGGGAGCCTGGACCTGATCCCCTTGCGGGGACAGCGCCGCCGGAGGTCAGGAGACCTCCTCCGGCCTTCCCCAGCCATCGGCCTACAGCCCCGGGCTATGTCCACCACTCACCTGGCATCCTGCACACAGGTGTCCCTCCCTACCTCACCTTCCTTTCCTGCTTTATGTCTTTGCCTTTTAGGGTCTAGGGACTCAGAACACTATCTGTGTGGGATGTGTATATGCTGGGGGTTGTGTGATTGGGCCCACATGGGCATTTTAATAATTCTGTTTCATGTGTCAAGGAGTGAGACAGTTGGAGGGGAGGGCTTCTTGGTTCAGATAGGAAACCTGGTGTGGTGGCAGTAGCTACAGCTGTCCCATGGAAAGAAGAGAGGGTGGTCAGAGTTTATTTATTTCTTATTTGTGACTTAGCCACTGTGATTGGCTTTCTGAGTCCTGGAGAGGGATAGAGAAGATAAGGGGACCCTGCTCTGCTGAGAACTGGGCGTGGTGTAAAATGATTTCTCAGATTTGGAATGGGAGGAATGTGCGAACATGCATCTTAGAAGTGCCTTCTGCTATAGAAGTATTCCCTGGACAGTTCCCTCCACACAGTATACTCTCTGTTCCCTTCTCTGTTCCCTTTTCATCACTTTTTCCCATAAATCCTTTGATTCTTCCAAACTTTCTGACACTGCTTGGCTTTATAGGGGCAGGAATTCAGAACCTGGGTTTTATTCTTCTGGGGTGAGGTGGCAAAATGATTAATATAAAATCCTTATCCTGCAGGTACTTTCTGAGACTTCATCCTCCAGGCCCGGTGGCTACCGGCTCTTTTCATCTTCGCGACCACCAACAGAGATGAAGCAGAGTGGCCTAGGTATGGTTTTCCAGCATTTTTCACCTGTTGTTGGAAAGGGTGTCTGTTCTTCAGAGTTTTATTGTGGGCAACCTTTGTCATGGGAGTTGGGACTGTACAGGGAGTGGAATGTCAGGTGGGGGTAGGGAGGACGAAGTGGGAGAAGCCACCGTTAGGGATGAACTTGGATCTCGGATGATTGTTTCCATCCCAGGAAGGTGTGTGTCTTTTGGTTTTCTACACCAACCCCCATTTCCCTGGCTGAAGGGCATTTTTCTGGCTTTCCCTCTCATTCCTTATCTGTCCCTCCAGTCTAGCCCAGACCTTAAGGGGCCATGGAGACTCTGAACCTTCAGAGTTATCAAAGACAGAGCTATAAATAGAGGTACTTGTGACCCCCATAAGTGTCATATTCCTCATTTGGAGAACATGTGCCATGTCTTCCTCTGAAATCCATGTTTTTCACATCCCTGCGCTGGCCCCTCCTACCACCAGTCCTTTTCCTCCATCCTCTCCTAATCCTGTAACTTTTCCCGCTTCCTTCTGGAAAATTGAGGGACAAATCTGAGACTACAGTAGTGGCAGAGGCTTCTCTCAGGACTTTGAGGGACTATCTCTTGATTTTTTGATCCCTGGAGAAGTGTGGAGAACATCATTCAACCTTTTCTAAGAACACAGACAGCAGGAAGGAACAAACCTCAGAGGGTATCGTGTTCTTTGGGAGGGGGAGGTGGTCCTTGGGAGGGACTATCTCTCACATGCCTTGTGAGCCATAGCTAGACCTAGGAACTGGAGGTCAGAGATGGTTGCGTGAGGTCTGGACTTGGTCCCCTGGCTCTTTCTATCTTGTCCTGTTATTTTCTCTGTTTAGCTCCTCTCATTTTTCTTTACCTTTGTCCTTGGCACCCAATTTCTTGGCCCCAAAATGGTCAGCTTTTGGACCAGCAATGGGGAGAAAGGTTTTGGTAACTTTCCAGACTAATTTTATGAGAGTAGTTTGCCCTCTAGATCCCTGAAATGAGGAAGATGGTTTGAGGCATGAGAAATAAATGACAAATAAATATGTAGATCTGTGATATGGACTTCTCTTCCAAGAAGTCCCAGTAAATAATAGGTTTCAGATAGGCTGGAAAAGAGGATAGGTGTGTCTGGCCCAGTTAAGTGGGAGCGCTTTCAAGAACATGGCACAGGTATGGACATGGGACTGGTTGACAGATGGTAGTGGTAAGGTAGAGACCACCCTCTGAGATGATCTGAGGACTGGCAGAACAGGGTTGGCACGACTGCATCAGAAAATTATTCATTGGAGGAAGTAAATGTAGGACAAAGCTTGGGGTGGTCTGGGATGGAGCCAGCTAGTTTTAGCTTCTCTGAAGAAAAGCAGACATATTTAGCAACCTTTATTACTCTCTGGAACCTCAATCCAGAGCCTGCTTGAGCATGAAAGGTAGGGGAGATTGCTGTGTAGAGGAGAGGTACTCAATTCCAGGGTGGAGATCATTAGCCATCTAAGCTTCTTGATTGCTCTGGTGAAATCCTGGGACCCCTGAAACCGTGGTGCTTTCTTTGTGGACACAAAGGAAACTGGCCTCCTCTCCACTGTCCATCTCCCCAGTGAATGTTAAGTCCTAAGCCAAACCCAGGGATCTGGCTAAGATGGATTTTTTGTTTTGTTTTGTTTTGAAACAGAGTCTCTCGCTTTGTTGCCCAGGCTAGAGTGAGTGCCGTGGCGTCAGCCTAGCTCACAGCAACCTCAAACTCCTGGGCTCAAGTGATCTTTCTGCCTCAGCCTCCCGAGTAGCTGGGACTACAGGCATGCGCCACCATGCCTGGCTATTTTTTTTCTATATATTTTTAGTTGTCCAATTAATTTCTTCCTATTTTTAGTAGAGACGGGGTCTCGCTCTTGCTCAGGCTGGTTTCGAACTCCTGGGCTCAAACAATCCACCCGCCTCGGCCTCCCAGAGAGCTAGGATTACAGGCGTGAGCCACCGCGCCCGGCCATAAGATGGATTTTTAAGTAGAGGGACAAATCCTGGGAACTTGGATGTCAGTCTTGTCTCTTCCTGACTATTATGTCCTTGTGGGCTATAGTACAAGAAGGGACCATGGAGTCCCAACCCTACTCTAGAGCACATATTGGGGCCAGTGATTGCCCTGATTTATTTTCTTTTAGAGATTCTTCAAATTTTATTTACTTCTCTGATTGGCAATAGAGTTCTCTTTGCTTTCTTTGAACTTATGTGTGTGGGTATCTAGCTTTGAGCATAGACTTACACGACAATAAACTTTTGAGAGCAGAAAAAACATGGTTTTTTTGTTGTTTCCTGCTTCCCTTTTTAGTAGGGTGCTCAGCACATACAGGCATGCTCGACATGTAATCAGCTGACTCTTCCATGCCTTTCAATTTGTGACCATCTTCACTTCAGAAACTGTGCCATTTCCTCTTATGAAAAATAAGTATTTTTTTCCTAACTGAATACAGTTGGTCCTCAGAGTCAGAAGACCTGGATTATAGCCCAGCTTAGCTTCTAACAAACTGTGTGACCTTGAGCAAATGAGGTCCCTTTTGGATCTCAGTTTCTTCATCTCTGAAATGAGAAGGTTGAGCTGGACCATCTCAGAGTCCCTTCCAGCTTAAAAAATATAATGAGTCTCATACTTTCATTCTTGGAAAAGGTAAAAGGCCTGAAGGGAAGGGACATTGGATGAAGAACTTAGGAAGAATTGGAAGGGTGGCAGCTGTGTGCTCAACACCCAGTCTCCAGTTTCGGTCAAAGCTCTTTCCTTTCAAACCTATAAGGGACTAGATTTCTGGGTTTCTCAAACCATATATACAGGGTAAGGGGCACTGAATTAAATCTAGGGGGAATCTAGAGAGATCTACCAATTCTTTTAGCATTTCTGAGAGCCACATGGAGAGCACAGTCTATCCCTTTCAGTAGCTTTAAATCCCCTAATATGACTAACCCTGCATCTGTAGTGGCCTCTTGTCTCTGCTGTGTAGATCTTCAAGAGAAACCCCACTTTGCTTGCCCAGTGTGGCTATGGACAGTAGTGACAGCTGTTTGTGGTTACGTGGAATGGCCACATGGTGTTGGTTCTGAATGGCTGTGTGTGTGTGTCTTGATGTTGTCGTGTGAAGTTGTATGTACTTCTGTGTGGTAGTTGCAGCTTTGCGTGGCTACTAACGCACTCCCGGCCTTGCAGGCTCGCAGTGCACAGGGCTGTTCAGCACCACGGTGCTGGGTGGCTCCTCCAGCGCTCCGAATCTTCAGGACTACGCCCGCAGCCATGGCAAAAAGCTACCACCTGCCAGTCTGAAGCACCGAGATGGTATGTGGGTGGGTTTTGGGGGGAGCAACTCTTTTCTTCACTTATCTCCCAGCAAGGACATAGCCCAAGAATTATTCATGCTTAAGATGGCACTGACACTGGCCTTATACCAAGTTTTCTTCATCAATAATAGATGAGAGAAGGAACCAGGCCCCCTTCCACCCCTCCATTTGCATTCCCTCTTGCCGTACAAATACTACTTATTTATGCTTATCCCTTCATAATCTCCCTCATACAGCCCTGCCGCATCAATTTGTACTCTTTCCTGGATTCTGGCCTGTAGGGGTAAGGACCAAGGAGGATGATCTACGGTCAGGAAGAATGCAGTGAAGCCTTGATTAAAATCTAGCACATCAGGTTTAGGGAAGGGGAAGTTGCTAGGCTAAGGCAGAAAAGATGATATGGAAAGAGATTGGGGGAAGGGATGAAAATTTCTACACAGATTTTATTTCCAAATGACCAGAAAGAAGATGCAGTGGTAAAATTAGAGTTGTTTTGGGGGCCATATTGTGGTAGAGATGACACATACAGATTCCTAAGAGATTACACCAAAGGAAAATGAAATGTGTTAGTCAGGAATCTAAGGGGTGGGGATGGGAGTGGATCATATAACTAACTATAAAGAACAGAGTCTATTGTGGGCAAATTTCAGAGCAGAGGGTGGGGACAGGGGTGGGTGTAATCCCCACAATGTCTTTTCTCCCCAGAGCTCTTGTTTGTCCCGGCCGTAAAACGATTTTCTGTGTCGTTTGCAAAGCATCCGACTAACGGTACGTTTGCTTCTGACTCAACGTCATTCCTCCTCACCATGTCACCTCCAGACACTTAACCTTTGAGTTCTGACACTGACTTTGCCTCTCCTTCCACTGTGTTTACACCCTGCTGTCTCTGAATGAGCCACTCACTAAGTGTGACAGGACATTTCCTTTGTGACAGCCTTAGCCTTGGCTGAAGCCTGGCTGCCCTGTCCCTGTGGCAACTCAGGGTCTTACTTCCATAATCACCATCATCACCATTACATCACTTTTGTTAGTATCACCACCAAAACATTGATTAAACCTCTCCCTTTCCTATCTCATGACTGCTGGGCTGTGTACAGACATGATAATGATTCCCCTTCTTGGGATGAGAATAGTATTTCCTAGATTGGTCCCATTTCTTCTTCACTCCCACCCCCCCGGCCCCAAACTCCTCAGCTTATGTAATTTTGATCCTTCTGTTTTTTCTCCAACTCTGTCGTTGGGGCGGATGACAAGTTTGTTCCTCTTTTGGAGCAATGCTACAGTTCCCAGTTCCCCGGCCTACTCACAAGGGCATTGGTCTTGAATATATAGTTTCCCATCTCCATATTTCTATCTCCTGCCATTGTATGTATTTTGTGTGGCTCTCGTGCTCCTGACATTTGCTTTATGTTACTACTAACCTAGTGCCTGGGCCTAGAAAACAAGAGCCCAGATTGCTTTGGGATAAAAAAAGAAAAAGAAAGGAGTAGGAGGCAGTTGGTAAAGAAAAAAGGACTGCCTTGAGTTTTTAAATGTAGTTTCCATGTGGCACCAGCCTACCTATGGCAAAACTGTCTCAGAGAGGCTTGAAGTGAAGAGTTGAGATGTCTGCTGGTGATTCTGGGGGAGCTTAAGGATGAGTAATGTTTCAAGAATATTGAAGAACTGGGTCTGCCCACACTAAGGTGGAAGAGTTCGGAGATCTGTGTGAACCAAAAACTGAAGGGCTACTGTCTCTTTATAGGTATAGCAGGAGAACCCAGGGCTCATTCCCTGTTGAGGTTTTACCCGTTATATCCTTAGTTTCTTCTCTGCATTGTATTTTGTCTTAAGGTAAATCCAATTTTGTTAGATATGAGTTTCTTCTGTCCAAGGGCTAATACTCTCAGAGGGAGGTAAAATTTGCCTGACTTCCTGGCTAGAAAACCTCCACGTGCTGCTCTCCTGCTTCCTAGCTAGTGGCAGCTGCTAGATTTTAGCCCAGTCAGGTGGTTCATCTCCAGTAGGCACTGCTGAAATTTCTCTCTAGGTCGACTATCCTGTACTTGCTTGGTTTGTCCCTGCCCCCAGGCTCCCATTTGTGCCTGTGGCAGGAGTCCCCATTCAGAGTGGCATGGCTGTGCCTACTCATTTAGCTTCAAGCTCTTCTGGCCCCCATGTGCCACAGCCATCTCCAGTGTAGAACCTAATGCACTAATAATGTTGCCTGGTACTTGGACTTAGGTCCATGATATAGAAAAAAGAACTTGGGCCTCTGAAATCAGAGCTAAATCACATATCTACTAGTTTCTTAGCTGCCATAAGAAAAGACCCAAGTTCATAAAACAGATCCCCAAACCTATATACCTCCAGTTCCCTGAAGCCTTGGTTAGCAGCTTCACCAGTTGAAGAAAAGAATTAATTCTACCAAAAAGATGAGAAAAAGAAAGAACTGGACAATTCAGGTATAGCGTGGGACAACAAATTTAAGATCTCCTCCAACATGCTGCACTCTTCCCCAGGGGTCTTCTTGCCTCTTTTGCTTTTCTTGTGCTTGAGCATGGAGGCTAAGAAGCCGGAATCTGGAATCTACCTGTTGAGAAACAGGAGAAATTTGGATCTGTGTGTCTCTTGCTGAAGAATATTGTCTAGATTTAATTTGGCCCTCAGGACAATCTGAGGGCTATACCCCATGGCCAAGATCTTGCATGACTGACCCAGCAATTACAGAGTGGATGTTCTGTCTGTAATTGCTTGTGGCAGATTAGTCACGGTAGTATGCCAGCCTACTGTCCCATCATCACCATCTCCTTGCTATGATGTCTGGCTTTGAAACAGCAGCTGCAAAAACTGGACCTGGCTTTGGAAAGGAGACAAGGCAATGCTTTCTCCATACCTTGCTGGGAGGGTAGCCCTCAGCCCATCCCTGCCTCTGTTCCTGATAAGCTTCTGTCACATCCTGTGACTGTATCCAGCATACAAGAATGGCCCGTTACTAAACTGCATGCTGAACTCACCACAGTAAATTACTGAAGTGGAAAAGAGACTGTGGTTCGCCCACGGAGTGGGTGTCAGAGTGTGCTGATTGGATTTGTCAAGCCCATTATCTTCCAGGGACCCACACAACTGTGTGACTGTCGATACAGTGAGTGCTCACCAGGCTAGCCTGGGTAGAACTGAAATCAATCTCCTGACATTCAAACTAAGGTCTCTGAAAACTGTGGTCTCATGGATCACCCTGTGGAGCCAGTCTTGGTCTGAGAGTTCTGAGCAGTCATCCTCAGCTACCTTAATCCCACCTTCTCTGCTTCCTGAGCACATCCTTGTACTCAAGTTCTTACCCATCCTCACACCAGGTCTTACCTTTTCCCCAAGCTCTTTCCCCACTGTTTCTTTTACACCCCAACCCCACACATGCCTTTCACTGCAGTCAACCTTTTGCAGTTGAATTGCATGCCTCTCACAGTTTGCCAAGCAGCTAAAATGAGGGGTTCAGAATCAAAGCTTTTCTACTTGTCAGCTGAACAAAATGCAGTTAGACTCACCAACAGTGGGAAGAAAATAAAAAATTATCTAACTTTTGGCTTCTGTAATGGATATAGTATCCCCCAAGTCCTGAGATTTATGTATTCTTTTAAAAATATATGTTTATTTGAATGAGAGTAAGGTAAAGGATGACTAGTCAATATTAGCATTTTCACGTATTGATTTCATTTTTTACATGCACTGTTATAAAGGAGTTCTAAACCTGGTTTCCTGCCAGTGTCCTGTGCTAACTGCCTAGCACCAGCCCTGACTGTGGCTATCTTAGAGTCTGGTCCAGAAGGCCTGCCTTGAACATTAACCTTCAGGAGGCTTTTTGAGCTTTAGACTATCTTGATACCCAATACAGTTCTTTTTTTTTTTTTTTTTTTTTTTTTTGAGACACAGTCTCACTCTGTTGCCTGGGCTAGAGTGCCCTGGCATCAGCCTCAGTAACCTTAAACTTCTGGGCTCAAGCAATCCTACTGCCTCGGCCTCCTAAGTAGCTGGGACTACAGGCATGCACCACCATGCCCAGCTAATTTTTTCTGTATATTTTTAGTTGTCCAGCTAATTTCTTTCTATTTTTAGTAGAGACAGGGTCTTGCTCTTGCTCAGGCTGGTCTCGAACTCCTGAGCTCAAACAATCCACCCACCTCAGCCTCCCAGAGTGGTAGGATTACAGGTGTGAGCCACCGCGTCTGGCGTTTTGGTTGTTTTTTTGAGACAAGGTCTTGTTCTGTTGCCCCAGCTAGAGTGTAGTGGTGTCATCATAGCTCACTGCAACCTCAAACTCCTGGGCTCAAGCGATCCTCCTGCCTCAGCCTCCTGTGTAGCTAGGACTACAGGCATATGCCACCACACCTGGCTAATTTTTTCTATTTTTAGTAGAGATGGGGTCTCCCTCTTGTTCAGGCTGGTCTCGAACTCCAGACCTCAAGTGATCCTCCTGCCTCAGCCTCCCATGTAGCTAGGACTACAGGCATATGCCACCACACCTGGATAATTTTTTCTATTTTTAGTAGAGATGGGGTCTCCCTCTTGTTCAGGCTGGTCTCGAACTCCAGACCTCAAGTGATCCTCCTGCCTCGGCCTCCCAGAGTGCTAGGATTACAGGCATGAGTCACCACGCCCAGCCTCGATACCATTCTTGACCTTCATCTCTAAGTGATTTTGGATCCTTTCATCTTTATCCCAACTTCATAAATCCATTTGTCTGAAAAGCAGGCCCTAAATAAGGTTTGTCCAAGAATGATCAGGGACCCTGGAGCTCTAGTCAAGGCTCTCAGCTACAGAACTGCCACCTCACCCCTGTCCAGAATGATGTGACTGCTATCTGCAAGCACTGCATCAATTATGCTTGAGGAGGAAGGGGAGGGCATTGCTATATGATGAGGTCTCACTAGTCCCTTCTTTTAGACTCACTGTGTGATGCCAGCACTCTTCTTCCCTGCAAGAGATGCCCAGTGGCTCTGACCGTCTCTGCTTCTCTCTTAGCTCACCTTGGATCTGAGTGCCCCCACCTCCCAGTGATGCTTGTGCCAGTCAGTGCCCCCTCATTGTCTCTCCCTCTTTCTTTCTTTATCTTTGTGCTTCCTGCCGTGGTCCCCCCACCCCCTCCAGAGCTGCTGGATGACCAGCACCCTGTGGTCCGGTTGCTGCGCAGTTTTTCCTCTGACTGCCCAGGGGGCCGGCCAGTCTCCTTGGATGCCACGCTGGCGCATCACCTGCACCAGTGCTCCTACCACCTGCGCCTCTTCCGGAACTGGCTGCGCTCAGGCCAGGATGATCCCGAGTGCCTCTACGGTACCCCCTGCCACCAGCTGGCTGCTGCCACTACCCTGGCTGGGACTGGTTGCTTTGCTTATTGCACTTCTGGCAGGATAACCCACCTGTTTCTTTCTCCTGTTTTCCCTAAGGTTATGTGACTTGCATTTAGTCGCTTGGATGGGATTGGGGCCAGACTGCCTGGTAGCTGTAGCATTGGCTGCTCATCCCCTTCCTGTTCTCCTTTCTCACTGCCCCCTAATGTTACCCATTGCCCACTTCTATTCAGCACAGGAGTAATCTCTTGCCTTGGAATCTGTTCTTATCTCTCTAACCCTCTACTACCAACATCTTCAAATTCAAATGTTTTCTAGCTGTTCTGAGGAGCTAGAGGCTGTACTTGTCCAGCCCTCCTGCCACTTGATTACTGGGGGAAATTGAGGCACAGAGGCCTCAGTTGAATCCTTGAGGCAAACAAGGGCCAGAGGTTAGAAGACGATCAGGTATAATCCTTTTGAGTCATAGATTTTAGTCATGGGTGAACAATAAGCTAAGTCTTGCATAGATATTGTTGTCTTGCCTACCTTTGGTCCCTTTAAGGAAATGTAGAGGAGGCATAGGAAAGATTGGGGACTGAGAAAGTGGTTGGGATGTGTATTTCTTGATCTTCCAATGGGGACATTTTTTCCATCAATAGTCCCTGGGATTAGGGTTGCACATTTAGGGTTACCCTTGACCCCACCCAAACTGGTAGAACTACATTGAAATTGTTGGGTTTAGAGCAGAGAATCAGTACTTATTCTTTTTTTCTAGGGGGATTGCCTTGTTTTCCTGATGGAGTAGAGAGATCCTAGCAAGTCTGGGGTCTTCCAGTAGATCAGAAGGGAGAAGCATTGATGTGATGGAAATGACCAAGAAAGAACTTCCATCCCCCATCCTGTTCATGCATGTGGTTTTCCTGGGCTGAGCTTCAAGTATATTGCATGCCCTCCAATGTGCATCCAAGTATTCTAGCCTTTCTGCCCACATCCTAAATTTGCATGAACCCCTCTCTCAGATTCCATGCCCTCCTCCTTAATCCCGTTCTCATGTTCATGATACCCGAAATCTGCTGTTTCTTCCCAGCTCCCTTACCTCCCTACCTCATGTTAGATCTACAGTTTTCACCGCTTACCTCTGGATCCTTGTTTTATTCCCCCAGAAAGCACAAGAGCAATGTTGGTGCTTACCCTACTGGATTCTTTGATTTTTCCACGGGACATTGCAGGCTCTCCATAGATAGGATGAGAGGTGATTTGGTTCACCTGGAGGCCTTAGCAGGTAGACATTTTAAGAAATCTGGAGGTGAGAGAAACAGATTACCCTAGGAGCAATAAAGATTTTCCTCTCCTGAGAATCTCAAATCCCCCACACTCTAAAAGCCACGGACTCTCCTGGTGGCTCTCAGGGACTCTCCATGCTTCCTTGGCCAGTTGGGGTATATCTGGCAGGAATAACATTGACTTTGTCCATCTCTTTTCTAACAGGATTTGAAGGGTGCTCCATGGTGCCTACCATCTACCCCCTGGAAACACTGCATAATGCCCTTTCCCTGCGTAAAGTGAGCGAATTCTTGAGTAGAGTCTGCCAGCGCCACACTGATGCCCAGGCACAGGCCTCTGCAGGTATGGAGAATACTCTTATTTTGTACTCCATCTCTGCCCCTAATGCCATGCCTCCTAGCATCTGAGAAAGTAATAAAAAGATAGGCACTTCACAAAGACACAAAAGTAAACTTGAAAAAAATGTATAATTGTATAGGCCAACTAAAAAATATCACAGAAATATCATTCCTTCCCAATAAAATGTGATCCCAATAAAAATACTATTCTCCTCAAATCAGGTAAATCAACCCTAAAGTTCTCATTGAAAAATAAACAAGCAAGAATAGGAAAGAAAACATGAAAAGAGGAGCACTGAGAGGATACTAGTCCCACACATTTTAAAACATCCTATAAAACTTCTACAATACAAACATGTAGTAATGGTACATGAATAGAGGGTCAAAGAAACAAAATAGAAAACTAGAAATAGATGAAATTAGCATTTGAAAATACTGAGTGAAAGATAGACTTTTTAATAAATAGATTTGGGACAACTAAATAGCGATTTGACAAAAATTAAAATTAAATCCATACTTTACAGTATATACCAGGATAAACTCCATATGGAACAGAGATCTAAATGTAAAAATCAAATTATATAGGTCCAAGAGCTTATTCATCCACAGAAACACTAAAAAATCAAGCAAAAACTGTCAAAACCAACTGCATCAGAACCTGGAAAATAGTCAAAGGTTTATAGTAACTAGAAAAATGCTGAATCAAGAAAGAGGCAATG
>RJWJ010022762.1:0-26512 GCA_004363605.1 Indri indri | reverse complement strand
TCTCCTAGTGTTCCTGTCCTGTGTGTATACCACTTTATTAAAGACTTTAACTATTGAAATGGTGCTTAACTACAAGCTTCTTGAGTGAAAGACTCTATGTATCCTATTTATTATTTTATCCCCACTGCCTAGCACTGCATAATTAACATTTCGGTGCGCTGCCTATCCTGCAAATTCACTTTGGGGAAAGTAAGTGAAAGAGGGATTAGGAGTCTGCCTTCTGCTTTTTCATCCCTGTCCTCTTCTAATGAGAGCCAGAGAGATGCCTTTCCTCAGCAGAACTCCCTTAGCTCCCAAAGAAGCTCTCCAGTAAGAACAACAGAAGACTGAGGCCGTCCATGCTGGGCCTGTGTCAGTTTCCAGAGGATCTGTCCTGCTTGGGACTAATCCCCTCTCAGCTTTTCTTTCTGCTACCTGTAGTGATTTCAAATTAGGGTGGGTCATTCAAAAACCTTGCACAACTCATCCAGGGACCAGTGAGGTAGAACTGAAGGGTTTGGAAAAGGTCCAGGTTATTTTGAGGAAACTTGGGGCTAAACGACCTGGAGCTGCTTAGAACTGCCTAATTTCCCTGGAGGAACTTCTGGCAAGTGTTGAACCATGTGTAAGACCAAATAGCTAAGGCAATTTGGCATGGCTCGTCTTCATGGCCTAGAAGAAATGTGCTCAACGGAAGATAAACTCTATGCCAGAACTATCCACACTAGAAAGAAATAATAATAGAAATTTATAGCAAATGACTTTGCATGTAACGGCCTATGTTGCAAATACAGAAAGGGAAGTTTCAGAAAAGGAAATGAAATATCATTCTCATTAACAATAATAGTGAATAATAGCTTTTTTAAATTACCAAGTGCAGAACTTCACAGATTAAGGGCAGAATCTTGCACTTAGAGATACTTAAGGAGTATGTGTGTGTGTATGTAGGCATATATATAAGTTTATGTATATATTTATAGTTCAGTTTACAGAAAAATGTGTTTTTATCATACAGGTAAACTCAAATAAATGCAAATTATTAAGTTCAGTGATTGACTGACTCCTGAGCTTCCCTCACCCATTTGTCCCAGGATTAGAGACACTCATGGCTATTACCATGCTTTGACTACAGAACATTCTCAAAGTTCTAAATAGCATAGGCTTTGAAATCACACAGACTTGCATTCAAATTCTAGTTCCCTCATTTACTGGAAGTGACCTAAGACAACTTAATCAGTATCTAGCAACCTTAGGTTTTCAGCTGTAATCGCTATAGAAAAATTAGAATATCAACTTCTCTGAGAAGCTGGGAGAGCCAGATGAGATAATATCACTTAAACCATAGACTTCAATTCCTTTCGGTTAGTGTAATAAGATCTAATCAAAATTTGGTTCATTAACAATTTTTGGTGGCACATACACTAGAACACGTGGCAATAGCCTGTGTGTTCTTGGTAAGAGTGAGAATCTAAAATGTTCCTCTGTCACTAGGCCTTAGGATACCTTTCATTGTAACCCAAAAAGCAGAGTATTACCAAACAAATGTACTTCCTTAAGGGTTACTACTGTAGCTACGTTATATTTCATTTTACAAAGGACCTTACAGAAAGTGGAAAGTCAGTGCATATTTGTGGACTGAATTAATTAAAAACTTACAAGCTTAGATCCTCAATTAATAAGGTATTGTTATTGTATTTCCCTATAATTCACTGAGGAGAAAAAAAAAAACCCAAAACAAACAAATAATGAAAAGCTAATATTAGAATTTAAGAGAATTTAATTGTGCATGAGCATGTACATTTAATTTCTTAGATATGTTATGAGGTAAAGAGTCAATAGGATATACTTTTTTGATTCTGTGTCTGTATCTTCAACCCTAGATTATGAAACTGCATCTTCAGAAAAATGACTCTTAGGATATTCTATCGTTATAAATAAACAAATGCTTGTATTTATTGGTGTAGGAGGACATTGTCAAGGGGGAGATAGGAGAAGGAAAGTTTGATTGGTACTCAGACAACTGAATTCTTGTCAACCAGCTAGCTGTGTGACCTTGGGCAATTTAATTCTTCTCTTTTGAATCAGTTTTTGGGCATAATGAGGAGATTGGATTTGATAATCTATGAAATATTTTGCAGCTGTAAAATTTTTGTAATTATGTGGCAAGGAATTTAGTTATGATGCTTTAGAAACACTCATGAATGTCTCTGTTTTAGCACTTGACAACGTATATAGGATTGGATATAATTATACATCTACATGTTTCACTGGATTGTGAACTTCTTCAGGCCCTGGCTTAGGACACGGAACAGAGTAACTGTTTAAGAGTTAGCTGAAATTCATTAATTATACTGCTCAAATATATTAGGGTATTTTCAAATTTGAATTGTGATTCAGTCTATTTAAAAAAAATAACAGCTAATGTTAATGACAATTTTCAAATGGTCTTAGAGTCTATAACTTCAAATGCACTTCAGGTAAATGTAATGATCCAGGGGATTAAAATTAAATGATTAAAAATAGCTCAGTCTGCCATTTTTTAGAGGGCAGCGGTGTTCACTGCTATAGACAGTCTTTTGCTTCCTCACATTGAATGATGTGTAGCACACGTGCCTCAGACTTTGATCTTGTTGCAGTCAACGTTTTTGTCTGTGGCTTGACTGAAGATACAGTGGACAGCTCATCAAATGTACAGGTGACAGAGATCTGTAAGGGAGAGCCTACATGGTTTCAGATTGAATCATAATCCAAAGAAATTTTAAATGATATGACAATTTAGTTCTCACAAAATGCAGTTTAACAAAGATGAATGTTCTACCCAGAGATCTAAAAAGCCAAATGTGTTCGGACAGATTCAGGGAGATATGGCTTAGTGATTACAAATGTAAAATATCGTAAGGGTTCTAAAATATTACAGTAGTAATTGTGACAATAGCAGCCATCATTTGTTGAACACAGCATTCCCACCTTACCTGTGTTTTTGAGTTTTGTTGTTTCAGTTACTTGAGGTCAACTGTGGTCCAAAAACATTAAATGTAAAATTCCAGAAATAAAACATATATGAGTTTTAAATTAATGTGCTGTTCTGAGTAGCATGGTGACATTTCCCACTGTTCCACTCCATGCCTGCTGGGATGCGAATCATCCCTTTGTCTAGTATATCCACACGTATATGCTACCCACCCACCCATTAGTCATCGACATCATCTGCTGCTGACTTCAGACCATCAACGTCAACATGGATCAACAATCTAGGATCACCCAAAGCAGATGAGCTTCCTTCTGACGTACTGTCAGAAGGTCCACAGCAGTCTAACACTACATCATGATGCCCGCATTGTCACTCTTCTCACTTCATCTCCTCGCATAGGCACAAGAAGAAGAAGGATGAGTACAGCACAGCAAGATATTTTGAGAGAGAGACAGACAGGGAGACACCAATTTCACTTAACTTTTATGAGACTATTTTGTTATAATTGTTCAATTTTATTAGTTATTGTTATTAATCTTCTATTATGCCTAACTTATAAATTACATTTTATTATAGATATGTATGTATACGAAAAACATATATAGAGTCCAGAACTATCCTTGGTTTCAGGCATCCACTGAGGTCTTAGAATATATACCACATGGATAAAGGGGGACTACTCTACTTATTATATGCCAGGAACTTTTATATCTATATGTTATGTCTCTGAATTCCAAGACCAATATATTTCCAGTATACCATGTTAGAAGTTCATTTAAGACAACCAATGATAGGCCTCCTAAAATGCTATATGATCTTAGAATTAATTAAAATAGGCAGGTGAAGTGCTTTGTTCTGTGTTAATCAAACCTGGTTGGAATTGTATTTAAGTTTAGATTCCACAATTTCCTGAGTATAATATATAGAGTGTATGTTTGGGGGAAAAGTGAGAGGCCTTGTATCCTTATTTTCTAAGGATTAGTTGAAAAAAATGATAATCTGGAATAGTAGAGAGGAGAAATGATAACTGTTATTAGGCAATTAAAAGGCTACGGTGTGAATGTTGGATTAGGCCTCTTTTGTCTAGATCTTGAAGAAAGAAGCAGAGTGTAGAGTAAAAGGAACAGATAAATGGATTCGGGCTTAACAGGGAAAAGTACTAATAGTTCTGTCCTCATATGGCTAAATGAATGAGGTGTCCATTGTTAAAGGTGTACAGAGAATTTGGACATTCACTAATGGAAAGAGAAGACTAAACATTCTTAATGTTAGAACAGGCTTCAAGGTCAATTTCAAAACAGTGATTTTATTATTCTATGATTATATATTGATGGAGAATATTTTAGAGTTTACAATCAAAAACTTTTATGATTTAGCTAAAGCTACTCTATATAAAACTCTGCTAGATATTGTATAAATATAGGTATAATCCCTGGTCTCTAAAATTGTGTAACTAAGATTTTTCTGCAAATTTGTTTCTTTCAATTCTTTAATTTATTTCTCATAATAATTCTAACATATAGACATTATTTTTCACATTATTAGATGATGAAACTGACAGAGAAGCAAATGGCCAACATCATACTGTTAATTAGTAGTAGTTTCATGATGCAAACATAAATGATTAATAATTCTAAATAAATCATTTTACTCCATATTTTCCTAAAGATCTATAAATTAGAATAATTTTTAAAAGGCCATAGTTCTCTGTATTTTAATAATAGTCAAGCATATTTATTGTGGAATGTTTAGAAAATAAAGTAAAAATGTTAAAATAATAAAAAGTAGAATATCACCTATAACTCCATCATCTGTAAAATTACTCTATATATCATAATGCATAATTTTGTGAGGTTTTTCGTATGTATATTTCATGAACTATATAAATACATAAATTAAATATTAAATGTAACTATTATACATATGTAAATATATATAATTTTAAATATAAAATGGAATCAACTACTCTGGTGTTCCTTGCCTTTGACAGGAAACAAAATGTTGTAAGTATAGTCTAATATCACCAAATATTTTTCTAAAGCATAAACTTTATTTGCTTCGGCCTAAAGATACATTTTTATTGACATGCTATCAGAATTATTCCCTTGAAACTTTGAGACTTGTGGCCAATCACTTTAGGGAATGAAAAGAATCTTGCTCTGTCTGCCCTCAGGCCCAGAGATGGATTAGGAACAGCCCAGAGCAGTCCCCCGTTTCCCATCACACTCATGCCTGCCTGATCTAGCCTCTGTCCAACATTTCACTCACTCACTGCTCTTTTTGGCCTCATCCTCTCCCTTGAACTTGCCAAATGCTTTCCGGCCTCAGATCCTGAGCACTCGACTTCAGCCTTGGGGCCACATGTGGCCTTCTGGATCCTTGAATGAGGCTTTTTGACTGAATCCAAATTTTACAGAGCAAATCCTTTTAATGAAGGGATTTGTTCTGCGAAGTTTGGATTCAGGTGAGGGGCTGCACTCAGGGGCCTAGAGGGCCAAATGTGGCCTTGAGGCTGCGGGTTCCCCACCCCTGCCAGGAGGGCAGCCTTCCTTTCCACTTTTCTTTCCCTTAACTTCACCCAGCTTTATGTTTCTATATCTACTTCGTAACCTGTAATTACATCATACATGTATTTGTTCCTTGGTATTTTCCTTCACATTTATTAAATATAGGGGAGGTATAGCACTTCCATCCTGTCAACAGTAACCTAGAATAAGGCCTGGAGCAGAGGGAGCACCTGACATCTGCTTAGTACCTGAATGAATGAGTAGCTGGTGTAAGGCATGCCTGGAAAAAAGGTTCCGTTTTATTTTTAGTGAGTTGGGCAGCCAGGGAAGGGTTTTGAGCTGTTTCCTAGTCTGTCTTTATGCCTGATCTAAAAGAGGGTATTTAAGAGGCCTGAGGCTTAGCATAAAAGTGGATTTGCTCTTTTATACTGGAATTTTTGTAGGAAGAACAAAAACCAGAATTTGTCCTGAGGAAAAGCCAGGAAGGAAAGGCCAGATTGTTAATATGACCGGTCTAGACAGAGAATGGGAGAATGAGACAGAATTAAATGGGGTTTAAAAAAAAAAATGGAGAAGAGTCAACTTACATCAGTTCACAGTGCCACCTAACAGATAAATCTGGGGAAACTCACAAGGCCAGGTATAGGTGCTAACATTGCTTTTACATACATTTTACACCCGCAAGGTAGGTGTAAAAGGACCCATAAAAAGCAGAAACAATCTTATTTTTATCAGAAGAATAATGACAATCTCATTAATTTTCTGTGTGGATAAGTGATAAAAGCCTCAGAAGTATTCTATTGTCTTGCATTTTTAAGATTCTGTAAAAGAAAATGCAATCAAATTGTGACGTTTAAGTAGAGAGTTATCTACCAGCATTAGAGTCTTGATAAGACCATACAGATTTCCTAAGAAAGACTCTTCCACAAAGGTGATGACATAGTTATCTCCCTGTCATTAGTATAATTGATAGCACTATTCAAAATTAATAGACTTTGGTGTGTAGTAGATTAATGCACAGTGTGCTCAGACCAGAAACTTACCACTTCTGGGATTTCAACCCACATCCAGAATTAGACTAACATGAAAGGGGAGGGGTGGGGAAGACCTCATGTCTGAGGACACTGTCAAGACTAATACATTTTACAACATGATATTGGTCATAAAATTAGGCTTAACAACCCCACAGTCCTGAGAGTGAGGCAGAAGGGTGTTCAGAGAAAACCCACGCTTCTTACAGGTGTCACCTCTCGTATTTATTTCATTACTCTGAGCTTACAGTTCCCATTAGTGGCTCTGCCTGAGCTCTTGTAAATCTGGTAACATATAGTACTTCAGAAATATTACATAATAGGAGATTTCTAATTAGTCTTCTATGGCCTGGATTAATGTTGGGACAGTTTAATAGACAAAGGGTGGCAAGCATACTACGAACAAACATACTAGCATATATGGTCAAAAGGAATGATCCTTCTCTAGCTAGATTGGGGGAGGGGAGAGTAAGGGTAAAAGAAAGAGAATAAAATCAAGGAGAAGCAGAAGGATGAAAGAAAATAGGGCCCAGACAGGCTGGTACTCTTTCAGAAGGTGATGGAGAAGCAGTAGTTTGTCTTGCTCCCGTGAGAACTAGACTAGAGGAAGACAGTACCCTCCTCTGGTGCCAGAGGAGAACTCACCAAAGGTGGGAAACAGGATTTTTCCCTTGTTCATGATTCTCTAGAAGGTAGAGAAAGGAGTTTGGAGCCATAGAAATCTTGTTAAGATTCTGGCTCTTTGTATTATTTTTTTTTTTTTATTGTTTGTTATTATAGGGGTACAGATGTTTAGGTTACGTATGTTGCCCTTGCCCCCCCTTCCCCCCAAGTCCCAGTCCCAAGCATGTCCATCTCTCGGAGGGTGCGCATTGCACTCTTTGTGTATGCATATATCCGTCCCCTCCTCCCCCTCGCCCCTCCCCCTTCCCCCTCCCTCCCTACCCGACATCCAATAGATGTTATTCTTATATGTACACTTATGTGTTGTTCAGTTACTACCAATTTGATGGTGAGTACATGTGGTGCTTGTTTGATGGTTATTTAAAATCCCCAGGCAAGCAAACAAATGTGTAGGGTCATTGTGAAGAATAAATCAGATAAGCTCTGTTAAGGACCCAGGACAGTGCTTGGGACAGAGCTGTCATTTACAGTGTGCAGGTTGTTCCCTGCACAATCCTTAAAGGTCACCATTTCTCTTTATGGAAATAGGACAAATTTTAAGTACCCCTTAAATAGGACACAAAATATGTTTAATAAAGATGAATCTTCTACCCAGAGATCTGAAATAGGACAAATTTTAAGCACCCCTTCATGGCATACCCATACTTTCCATCCTCATTGAATGCCTTGGAATCACAGTGTTGTGAGGCAAGTGGTCTACTCAACACCATCTCTTGAGGTGTCCACTTGGAGTGTGCAAAATCAAGATGATCTGCCATTGCCTTTTCAAACCCATTGTGGGCACAGCAGTGGCGAAAAAGTGGGTTGGCATAGACTTCTTGGTCAATGGCATGTGCTGTTTCCTCCATCTAAAACATGATTCTTCCCTCCTAAAGTCAGACTTCTTGTGCCTTTTAGGGCAGTGTTCCCTGATATTTTATATGCCTTTTTTTCCCCAAGTGGGATTAGATCCCTCTCTCCCAGATTACCAGGGCCAGGAGCATTGCTCCCACAGGCTAACTCTCTCAGGGTTCCAGCTGCATTGTATCTTGTGTGTTATTTCTCATGACTCTACACAAGATTTGGAACTCCTTGTACTCATTTATGCCTGTATGTTCAGCTCCTAGTTCAATGTCAGGCACAGCCATTGCTCAGCATGTACTTGTTAAACCAATCAGTACATAGAATATCATGTGCAAATATAATGCAGCATCACCTTGAGAAAGTTACTAAACCCTCCTGAACCTCAGCTTCCTCATCTATAAAATGGGATAAAATGCATTCCTAGCAGACATATTGAGCCATATAAAACATCTAGGCACTCAGTAAGTTGAAAAATGGTTCATTCTTATTGCATTATTCTTATGACCATATTCAGATATAATCAAAAGTACCAAAAGTATGTGATTATTGAAAAAATTTTAAGCATTTAGTATAAAAGGTGACATCCCATGGAGCCCCTTGGGGTTTCTGTCTCCCTATAAGGTGTCATTTGCCCTTTTCTCACCACAGGGATCCATTCCCATTTTCTCTTTGCACTTTTCATGAGTTTGTACATTTATTCTGTCTGACACACAAAATCCATTAAGTTTAATGAATATCCATTCTGACATCATGCTGTTTAAATGAGGCTACCATGCCTAATGATTTTGCTTTTAACAGTGACTTTGTGTACTCTATATTTCTAAAATTTAGCAGAGCCGATCATCACTTTAATATTCCTGAAATCCACACAGTAGCAGTTAAATTTATACCAACACTTTTCAGCACTGATCATATAAAATATGAAGGATTAGGCACTATAGGGAGATATAAACATGAACATGGTCCTGTTTCTACCCTTGAAATTCAAGATCAGATCAAATAGTTTCCCATTCAATATGCTGAGAGGACCCACTCATGTTGATATTCTCTGTGGTCATGAATTAGATCCCTTGAATTAAAGAAATGTTAATTGGACGGCTTATCATGTGCCAGATTTGGGGCTACCTGCTTTGAAAACTGATCTGAATAAGACACATGTTCTGCCAAGAAGAAACAGGTAATTCAGTGATGAAAAGAGAGAGGAGAATATAAACAAATATATTGGGATAAATGTTTTATTTGAAGCAAGCATGGATAGCGTTGGTGGTAATAACATAAGATGTAGTCGGACTAGAGATTAAGGAAAACCTTCTTGAGAAAATAATTACCTAAAATAAGGTTTGTCAAAAAGACTACTAATGGTAGTTGCCACATTTTGATACTTG
Organism: Indri indri; assembly: GCA_004363605.1. Lineage (NCBI taxonomy): Eukaryota > Metazoa > Chordata > Mammalia > Primates > Indriidae > Indri > Indri indri. The sequence continues at coordinate 17,112 of RJWJ010022762.1, read as the reverse complement.
TGATAATTAAAACAAATTTTTAACTGAATACATGGCAAAGAGTAAGTACTCAATCTATGTTAGATAATAGTATTATAAAATACCTTTTATAAGAATTATAATTATTTAACAATGATTTTCTAAGTGACAGTAGTTGAGAAAATTACATTCCAGATGAGGGGAAAACAGAAGAAGCTAAGACAGATTTTTGAAAAAGCATGCTTTGTATAATGTTACTACAAAGTGTCATATTAGGAGTATAGAATCAAGGGGAGGATTGATGGAAATTGAGTGCTAGCAGGCTAAAAAGGGCAGGTGTGTCAGACCAGAAAACCTAGATTTTATCCTATGTGAGAAGTTATAGGGTTAAGAAAGCAAATGACTCAGTCATATTTATTTTAAGAAAGACTATTCAGCCACCATGCGGAAGATTGATTTGAGAAGTTCAAGACAGGAGACAAGAATAGTTAGAGATCTACTACAATGGTGTAGCTGAGAAATGTTGAAGTCATGGACTTTGCACAAGGCTAGAAGGAAAAGAGAGGAGGGAGTGTAGTGGAGACCATAGGTAGATGACACAGGCTATTTATTTAATGATGTACATGAGGAAAATTAAAGGGACACAGAAGGATTAATGAGAATACCAGGATTTCTGTCTGGATGGGTGGTAGCATGAAAAAAGGCATGAGTTCAGTGTGGCCATGTTGTCCTTACAGTTCCAAGAAGAGAGGTTCAACAGGCATTTTCATATAGGAATCTGAAGTTCAGGTAGAAGATCACTGTTGGAAATGGTGGTTTGAGAGTTTTCTGCATATAAAGAGAATAATCTTAACAGTCAGTGAGATTGTTTGAGCAGGGCCTCTAGACAAGCAGAAGAGGGCCGTGTACAAAACTCAGTAGAAGTTTGCAACATATTTAGGTAAGTAAAGGCTTTGAATGGAAAAGTAGGGAAATAGAGCAGTCTTTAGGAGCCTAAAGATGATAGCTGTCTATAGCAATTAACAAACAATAATGTGTATAATAAACAACTGATGATCTTGTAAAATACATTCCCTGGCACCAACTGAAGGAAATCTGATTGATTATGTCTATGATGGAGCCTAGGAAACTGCATTTCCCAGCAAGCACCCAGGTGTTCTGATGCAGACAGTTCATGGATCACACTTTGAAAAACACAGATGATATTGCTGTTTGAAAGAAGATTGGACACAGGGTATGTGCTCATCAAAGTGCCGTGCTTAAGGAACTAGGTGTGAGCCTCCTCCAGGTTTGCTTGTCAGGTAACCAACAGAAGAAAATTCTTGTTACCATTCTTCACTTATTTCCTGAGCCAAAAATATCACCCAAACCCTATGTCAAAACCTCACACACCCAAAGCAGAGTTTGCAGACACAAATAGAAGTCAGGCTGGGGAAAATGAAGGAAATCTAATGCAATATATTTGTATTCTGTCACTGAGCCACTGTCTAATGTTGCTGTAACTATGATGTATAGGTCTATCAAAGCATGTGTTACCATGGTCTGAATTTCCCGACTGGAGAAAAATGATTAATGTAGAGATTTGCATTCGATGTGGTCTTGGACATCAATATTTCAGCTTAGGTAAACAGGAGCTTTACCTAATTTATTGGCTCTCATTATGGATGGCTTGTAGAAGCCAAATTCCCCCTCTGCCTCCAAAATGACCTTTCATGCTCTACAAATCAATCTGGAAGAAGTAAAGCAAGTTGGTTAATATTTTAGGAAGAAAAAAATGACTTCACATGTCAGGGACTTAATTGTTGTGATTTTGACCCATTTTGAAATTAGTTAACATTTGCTTCAGGCCTCTGACTTCATGCATTATTTATTTTCATCTTGGCATTGCTTAAGTCTCTTCATGCACAATATGCCTATAACATGTAAGAAGCTTTTTCTAAACACTGCACTTGAATAATAGCATTATGAGTCTGGAACTTTAAAGACCAAAGTGTGTCCCCCACACACATACACACACATGCATATTATTTCAGGCCAAATGACTTTTAGGTACATTTCAGCTCTCACTGGCAAAGTTTCTAGATGTTACAGACAGCATTACAGAGCAATTTCCCTGTAAGAGTTTTATGTTGCAAAGTGTGTCAGAAGTTAATCAAAGGGTAACAATGCAAAAGTCTATGCATACGCTGCCTGGAGACTGGGGCCAGCCCCTGCTGTCAGTCACTGTCAAAACCGTAGCGCACAGGGGCCTATGACACCTTTTTCTCTCCTGTGAGAAAATGCTCCTGCCCACAAAGGTCACTGCCTTTATGGCATAAATCTATTAGCCTATTGTTGTGGTATGAATCCCAAGGAGAAGGCATCTCGTCAGCTGTCTGGCTCAGATGCATGGTCTCCGCAGCTTCTTGCAGTGAAGGGTCAAGCCCTGCATTTTGCCTCTGACTGTCAGCATCAGCTTGGGCACATCCTATCATAACCTCTGCATTCCGGTAAGTAATCATTTCTGCGAAAATGACTATCCCATTACCTGTTCTGTGTAATCATGGGAAAAAAATGCTTTTGGAATAATTAAACAAGCTACACCTTCCAGCCAGCCTGAGTGCCCTTGGAGCTTGGATGGAGAAAGGTAATCCATGAGAATGTTCCATCATTCCAGCTCTGTGAGAGGAGGGTGACTTAGAAGCTGCTCAGAGAAGGAATGCTCAGAAACTCTTGTGTATTCCTGAAATGCATACCACCTTTTAATCACCTACATTTCTTTTATTCTTGACACCCATTTGAAGTTGAACAAAAACCAGTGTATAGATGAGACTCGACAGCTGTTTCCCAGATGCACAGGAATAACTATTGCAGCTGTCTTAAACTAGGGCATTTGCATTTGCATCAGCTTGGATTAAATCTTTCATTGATTTGGGTCATCATTTATGTACAAAGCTCATAGAACAAAGGCTGTGCATGTCCAAAACAGCCTTCTTAAATCTTTAAGCACAAATATTAAAATTCTGGGGATTACATTCATCTGGCAAAATGCAGTCTTGTAGATGATTTTCATTGTACAGACTTTAACTGAGAATATACTACACTCACAGCACATTTTCTCTGTATGCTAACAACCCACTCGTCTTTCTGACTTCATTGTCACCTTCTCCATGAATGCATTTTCAGTTCTTGAAGTTAGAATTAATTCATATCTTCCCTCAGGAATTTGGAACCAAACTCATTGAGGCTTAAATATGATGCTCTCATTTCCTAGCAATGCTCATTGAAGCAAATTCTAATAGTATCCAAATGTTAATAAGAAGAAAGGAAGAAAGGTAGGCATATTTCTATTAACTCAAAATATATAGTTCTAAGACAAATATTTATATAATATTTTGTAATTCAGAAGCACTTTTACTTTGTTACCTCTGAAAATATCATTTAATCTTTTCACATTGTTTAGTGTGGAGCTTATCAATGTCCTTTGATATTTTTCAGATGAAAGAAACTGAAGTCTTCTAAATCCAAATCCTAAACTCTTTCACACCTTGATTTTTTTATGGAGGACAAAGGCCTCATTTTTCTTCAGCTTCTTTTCTCTTAAATTCAGACTCCCAGCTCACCCCAGTGTTCTGTTTTCCCTTTTATTTATGTGACTACTACTTAGCAATTGTTTCCCTTTCTCTTAAATACTACTCTGCCCTCCCATCCCTGACCAGGTTTCACTTTGGTTTTATTTCCTCATCTTATGTTCATTGGCATCAGCAAACTCAGATTATCTTCTTAGTGCAAGAAACATTGTTTATGGCTGAAGACTACATGTCTTATAAATACATCAAGTGCAATATTGCCAAGACTGAATGTATCATCTATCCGTTCAGGATTGCTCTTCCTACATATCCTGTCTTGGTTAATGGAGGCACCAAAATCCACTCAGTCTCTGGAACCAGTAACCTCTGTGTCTTTCTCAATTACACTCTTAACTTCACCCTTTGCATCCAAGCAATCATCACGTCCTGTCAATCATGATTCCAAACACATCATTCAAAATGCACTTCTCCACTAGTGTGCTTGTTATCCTTCCCCGGGGACAACTGCATAACGCCCACGCTGCTCTCAGGCTTTGCCTGCTGCAGGCTCATCTCTTTCCAATGCCACAGATACCTTCTTTCTTAAACAGATAAATAATTGTGTGTGTTTTCTCTCCCTCTCATTTTCAGAAAAAGTCCTTTTTGAAAAATCATAGCATTCATTTATCCGTGGTGTTTCTTCTTCTTTTTTTTTAATTTCAGCATATTATGGGGGTACAGATGTTTAGGTTACGTATGTTGCCCTTGCCCCCCTCCCCTCCAAGTCCGAGTTTCAAGCATGTCCATCTCTCGGATGGTGCGCATTGCACTCTGTGTATGCATATACCCGTCCCCTCCTCCCCCTTCCTCCTCCCCCTCCCCCCTGCCCGACATCCAAAAGATGTTATTCTTATATGTACACTTATGTGTTGATCAGTTAATACCATGGTGTTTCTAATCTGAGCCGAACCTCTACTCCAGCCTGACTCTCTACCCTTCTAAGCCCTCCATTCTAACACCATCACCACACCATTATAAGCACCGTATCTCCTAAACATTAACATATAACCTTGTGATTTTCAAACACATCATGCCTATTTATTCTCCCATGCTCCTGTGTATGCAGATTTCTCTGCCAGGCATACCTTCCTGTCTGCCTGGTGAACGCTGCCCATCCCTGATGTGTGAGCCCCATGAAGATAGTCCTGACACTTGGTGGGTACCAAAAGCAAAGTGAGAACTTTCCTTTCTGTGCCTCTAAGCACCCAGACTTTCCTCTACTAAGAATAGTGTGGTTGCTTTTTAGTTCTTTCTCTTGCCCATCAGCTTGCAAGCATCCTCAGAACACTGTCTCTTTTAATCCTCTGTCCCTGACAATTTGCTTCCAACTTAATTTATGTTAAATTAATGAAACTTTCATTTTGCCTAACTTGAATGTTGATATTTCATTCTTTTTTTCCACTTCTGCTCTGGTGTAAGTCCTATATTTCATTCTTTTAATTATATTATTTTGGACAGTTTTTATCCTTGATTAATGAAAGATGAACAAGATCACTACACATACATGATAGGGTATCATATCTATTAACGTATATGTTAAATTCTCATCTTTCAATTTCTTCTGCTAGTAGAAGTAGGTAACTGTACAAAATTTTATCTGTTCAGACATTCTTTTTATTCAATGAACTCTCATCAGGAATGCAATTTGTACCAAATACTGTGCAGAAAAATGAGGGTAAATAAGTGATTGCAATACCATTAAATATAAAGACCATTGATTCAGTCCAGGGTGTGCTGCTATGAAAGAAGTCAATTAATGCCCCCCAAAACTCCAGTCATTATTCATCTCTCTCAAAGACCAGTGAAAGGGGTTGGAGCACCTGGTCCCTAAAAGAACTCTTTAAAATTCTCTTCTACCTTCCTCTTTAGCGGCACTTTCCCATCCCTGGGGTCTCTTACTCAACTGGAAAGTAACAGATTCTCCCTCCCCTGCTGTCCCTTCCCTATGCACCCCCTTCCCTTTTTCCCTTCCCCTCTCTCTCTTATTTACCCATCTCTGACCTCTTGATGCTGCTGACCTCTAGATTTTTCTGCACTATCTTCACGCTGGATACTCTGCACCTTAACTGTGCATTTTCTCTTCTTTCTATTTTTCTCCTGAGAAGAAGCTGTCTTGGCCCTGTCCTTCTTAACCCTATCTCATTTCCTTCTAACTTTCCAGGTCTTTTTTCTCTATTATTTACCCAATTCTTTATCAGAGAAGTCTGGAAACTGATGTGGAAATGAAAGAACTATGTTCAAATGAAAGTTGTGTCTTTTTGAGGGGCATAGAGAGAAGAGGTCAGGTAATCTAAGTGGGCAAAGTCCCAGTCTTCTTTCTGAGCAGAGGATGGGGAAGTTGTGAACACGTGTGTTAATCATTTTTGTCCCATCCTTGATGAGATGCTGTTACTTCCTTTACACATTTCATGGTGTGACAGGGAAGAAGAACAGACTAAATTGTCTATTGCAGTATTATATGACAGATGCAGTGATAGAATTATATGCAGGGCATTCTGGAAACATTGCCAAGAGTAACCTACTTCAGCCCAAGTTTTGGAGAAACTTGAGTAAGAGTACCAGAGAATGATTATTTGTTATGATTAATAATTTTTAAATGATATATTTAAGTTTTCGTGGTGATGCCATATAAATGTGAGTCAGGACCTGGAAGGGAACTTAGATGATGAGTTTAATAAGTTCAGGACTTACCATAAAACATATTGATTGACGATCAACATTTTTTTTAGTTAGGATTGTTACGTTGCAGTATTGAAAAAATGCCAACCTGCATGGATGATAACTAAAACAATCTCCTTAGCAAATCCAAGAATCCTCTTTATCTTTCTAGTGGAAGTTCTTATGCCAATTTGTCTTCTCACATGATCCTAATGAAGATTGATTTCTAATACTGCTTTTCATATGTCTTATAACTAGCAAAGCATAAAATGTCTTCTTTTGAACTGTTACATAAAACATGGAAAAGTATCGATCCTGAAGACAGAAATGTAAGGTTAGGGCTGTGTGAATTTGAGTAAAAATGTTTGCACTGATAATTAAAACACATATAAATGAGAAGATTTTTAATTTTGACCTTTACAAATGTGCATTTGTCTCTTTCTGTCTGACATTCTTTGGGATATTATTAATAGAATGAAATAGTCACCATCTTAAGTCAAAACAGTTAAAGTAATTTGAAGGTGTAGAGTTCCAGAGTCTTAGAGGAATCATAGGTTTTCAGCTGAAATTAGTTGTACTCTTAATCATTTCATAAAGAATAATAATAAAGTATATAAATCATAATTATGCATTTGACAAGATAATAAGCATAGTCAAAGTGCTCTTTATTAGAATTTTAAAAAATGTATAAGCCCTATTGCATCAGAATATTTTCAGTGTTATTCCATGTTAAGGAAAGCATTCATGCCCAAGTATATGATTATAGATTCAGGATTAGACTCAGTGCTTTCGTCCCAGTGTGAATTAAAGTTGCTTATTAACATGTGGGGTTATACCCTTGGGGAAGTCAGATCACAGAAGAGCGTACTTATGTTACACTTGCTATCTCAGGGGCATTTTGTAATTATACTGGATTCAGTTGCCAGGCCCCTCCCAGAGCTAATGAGCTAGGGTACTGCTATGACTCTTTGCATTCAGAAAATTAAAGTTAGAGATTAAATGACTCTGAAATGACTCTTGTTTCATCTTGCCAGGTCATTTCTGAAGGCTCAACTCAACATGGGTCTGAATTCTGTACGGGGTGTTTGAGTCACTTGATAGGAACATGATTTTCTCTTACTGCATTTTTGTTCTTTTCCTGAATTATGAAGTGAGATTGTCATTTGTACTGAAAAAAAAAAAGTACTTATCTGAATGCTTTATATCAGACATCTTAATTTCTCTTTTAATTCCTACTCATTCCTCTCCTCTATTTCCCCTTTTCTAGATAAGTCCGCATTTTCACTGGAATGATTGGATCAAAAAGGCAAGACTGAGTGAGGTAAGCCACTTGGGGACTGCTGTGAACACCCACATGTTCAGGCCCAAGACAACTATTCTGTGGTGAACATAGATTTAACCAATGTGGCTTCACACTGCGGTTGAACCCCACCATGTTTGGTCAGACCCTTGCGAAGGGCTGAGTTCAATACGGCAAACAATGCATGTGCGTAAAGCAATTATTATTTTGGTCTGTTGGCCTCAAATTAGTCGGGAAAGTGTGGCTGTGCATATATGTACAGAAAATACATGGACAATTTTTTTGCACTGGCTGGGATACCTCAAGTAAAGGTGAGATTATGTGAAACACAGCTGGACTGGGATTATCATTGAGGAAATTGTCTGCCGACTTGAGGGGAGAGAAATCAGGAAGATGTAATGTCTTGACTCTTCCTACCCGTTTGGGAGGATAGATTCTTTTCAGTAAGCTGAGTAGACGCAGTCCAAGCATAATACGTGCTCTAAAATTGACTCCGGATCAAGGCAGGCAAGAAAGGATAGGGCCAGAATAAGGTATAGCTCGAGTGAATGCTGGCTTCTCTGGTAGAGTCAGGACCATGGGAAGAACCTTTAGGTATGGGCTTCACAGTCTTATTGTTCCTGGTTTTAGAATTGCTTTTTTGGTGTAAACTAAACGACTTTTCTTTGAAACAATTGGGAAATATATAAGTAAAGTCTTAAAATTATTTATGCCTATTGATCTACGTATTCAATTTAGAGGAGTTTCTTTTAAGGAAATCATCAAAAACAAGTCCTAACATTTATATTCAAAGTTTTTACTGTCACATTATTTAAAATAATGAAACACTGGGGGGAAAAACCCACTCCTTAGTAATTCAGAGCTTGTTAAATAAATAGTGGCATAGCCACATAGTGAAGTATTGCACATCTGTTAAAATTATAATTGTGAAAATTTTATATTCTTGAAAGAAAATATGGAAGCAAGATATCAAGTAAAAATGCAGTATTCAAAATTATCTATGTTGGGGGATGACTTTGATTGATACATAGAAATTAGATGGGAAGAAAACACAGAAATTTTTTCTCAGGTTTCTGTAAAAAATTTTCCTCAATAATGTCAGTCTCATAGGGATGTTGTACAGATTTTATGAGATAATGTGAATAAATTAATGGATACACATTCATATGCCCAATAAATGTTTATTCCACTTATTCCTTCTTTTTCATTGAATGTGGTTTGCCCAAGAAAACACCACCTCCCACCTAGCCCTCCAGAAGCAAGCCCGTCTTCTCTCACTGGCTTCTTGTCAAGCCCAGAGACCTGCCCATGCTCTTGGCTACCCAGGAAACCTTTCCAACTACTCTTCTTCCACTTTCATGCAAAAACTTCTTTAGGGTCCTACAATTTCCAGCTTGTACCTCACAATTCCTTTTCCTCAATTCTGTTTTTCTTATGTATCCAAATCAATTCCCCTGCATTCTTAGCTGACTTTGGCTATAGTGAACCATTATCTTCTCTGTACCAACTCTTAGAGGGTTGAGTCAGGTGGAAAGGGTAGGAAACAAGACAGAGAAATCTGCCAGTTTAGGAATAAAGTCTTCTATTTGGAAGCAGATGTCCCGGGGTAGGTAAGAGGGACCAAAGAAAAGTAGATTCTTCCTAATTGGCTCCAACATGGGCTCTGGGCTTTGGAATTCTGGAAGCTCCACATGACAGCAACTCCCACTTCTCCTCTACCCCCAAGTCTTTCAGATGTCTAATTTCTTAGAACTTCAGCTTCATAACTACCACTCAGTCTTATCTGCCAGCCTTCACCCTACTTCATGGTCTTTTTTATCCATGCTGGCTTTAATAATTTATATCCTAACCCTACTTTCTCTCTACCACTTCCATCTGATTCAACCCTATGTTTCCTTGTAATTTGCTCACATGTTGTTCCTTAGAATTAGGCTCTAAAAATTTTCAGTTGAATTCTCAGATTTCCTTACTCTGATGTTAGACTTGACTATGTTCATTCTCGCCCTGAAATTTGCTCTTATTCTCCTTGTACCAGATTCCTTGGATGATGCAGGTGAAAACTTTCTAGCTTGGGAATCAGGAAAGCATAGTTCTACCTCTCTCCAGAAGGAATTGGATAACTCAAATGATGTTAATCATAAAAAAATTAAATAGTAATGTTCCAAGGTATATCAGTCCAAGGTGTCATATAAATGGTCATATATAGGAAGTATCATGGTACAATCCAATGTGATTCCATTTTCAAATCAAGCTCTTTCCTGCCAAAGGGGATTATAAAACTCCTCCTTATTAATGAAAAATGTAGACCCAGTGGGGTGAACCACACCACATGAAAATCATGAAAATCATCATAAAGACTTTATAATAGTTAAGGGTTAACAGTCTCCCCTCCCCCCAAAAAATGTGAGTTTTGAAATAAGTTCCTCTAATAAGAAGCAAATATCCTGGGGTAGACAAAAGACAAGAGGTGTATGGAAGAGAAAAGATTTCTTTTTTCACCCATTACAAGGTTTGATACCCCTATAACAAAAGACAGATTGACAAGAGAAAAGCATAACAAATTTATTTAATGTAAGTTTTATTTGATGTGGAAGCCTTTAGAAGAAAATACTCAAAGAACCAGGGAAAACTGTATTTTTATGGTCAGCCTTGCAGAAGTGTGATTGGAGGGCAAAAAGATATGATCTAATGGTAATAAACTGGAGGAACTTAGCAAGGCCTATTTGTTCAGTTTCTTCTTGGCATCCCTGTGTGACATTTCTTCCTTCCAAGTATAGGGCAAAACACCTGCCACATGATAGTCTTCGGGGAAAAGGCACAAGAGAAGTCACAGAGACTTTCCTGCCTCTGCTATTTCCTCCATTTCCACGATGCCATATTTTGGGGTACCATGTTTTGAGCCCTAATGGGCAAAGGAATGGAATGTCGTTTCTGAACAGAGTACATGTATTCCCACAACCACAGATGGGTTGGGATTATGGCTAAATTCTTTAATGAGAAGGAACTGGGATTCAATATCAAAGCCTATTGGATAGGCTTCAAAGTAAACTCATGTTTTACTTATAGCCTGTTTGAGAGAGCCAACATTCTTTATGTGAAGACAAACAAATGAAAATGATATATGCAATATATGCCATGAAAATGATAACATTTTCTGCCATTAATTAATCATTGTCAGGCAATGCATCGAGCCATGGATTCTCTTATTTAATTTTACAACAACCTCTGCAGTAGACACTATTAGTCCCATTTTTTTTTTTTTTTCAGATGGAAAAGCCTGAGGCTCAGAGAGCTGAATTAGCTTGCCAAAAGCCCCTAAGCTGGTAGCTAATAGCTTTTGGATTTGAATGCAGTGTATTTAATGCTACATATGAGCTTTTAACCAGGAGGTTATATTGTCTTGCACATAGACTAGATGTGAACAATGGAGATGGGATTTACTGGAACAGTTAGGGAGGGTGAGAGGCACTGGAAAGCCCCCGAGAGGTGGGAAGTGTAAAGGCATGTTGGAAGTTGCAGGAAGCAATGGCACACACTATTTCCCCAATTCCTGCTCCCTCACGATCTCTGCATCTCTGCCCATCGCTACCTCTACCTAGTATTTTCTTATGCTCAGTATTTATCCCAAGGAGTTCATACCAATCTCCACCACCCTCCCATTAAGTAACATGTTTATATTGTCTGTTGTGTAGTAAACACTTTTCCCCCTGAGGCCTCCCAACACTCCACCCCCTAAGAAAAGCAGCTATGCCTTGTTTGCTGCTTGAAATGCATGAAATGTGATGATGTTTACTTTATTGAGATTGAAACCAATCACATACAAAAATACCTTTGTAAGGGAGAAAGATGTCAGCTCTGCCTTGCATTCAAATGCTCAATCTTTTCTGACTCACATTGAACAACCTTGAGCAAATCACTCTCTGGTTTCTTTGTTCTGTTTGTGCTACACAGCAGCAGGAAGAGAGGCCACTCCAAATATGGTGTGATCACTCAAATATTAAAGCTTTTTGCACTCTGCTTCTGTTCATTCATTCTTTCCTTTTGATCTAACAAAACTTCTTAAATTATAAATTAAGGAATTGGAGGTTGTTTTTTTTTCACCCCAAGGGGAAAACGTATGACTTCAAAGTAAATGTTAGTGGAATAGTGCAGCAGACCACGTCAATATTTTCATTTGGCCCATGGCACGTGATACCTTGAGAAAGACACCACACTTGGGTTGATTTTTAAAGGAGATGTTTGTTTTTAAATGCAGTGAAACAAGTTAGTCATTTTTACTTAGAAGATGAAATGACATCTCCAAACTGCTTTCAAAAAGCCTTAAGAACACATAATCAGCCGTTTTCCAAAATCCAGCTCTCAGTTTTGCCCCTTGAGATTTTCCAGAAGATCAGTTGGTAAATAACTACTTTTAGCTTCTGAAACAAATAACAAAAATTAATAGTAAGTCAATCAAGATAATACTAGGGAGAAGATACAGTTGGAATTCTCTTCCAGAATAGCATTTTCTGGAATGCAATTAACTAGTCATTTGGAGAGTTTGTCTTCTTTATTTTTAAATTTACTGATACTTAAGAGTGTCCCTTTCTTCAAGAAGCCTTTCCTGGCTATTTGACCTCACAGGTGTAGGTGGCCACATTCTGTTCTCTCTTGCTCTGCTGCACATAGCTCCACCAAAGGGTTCATCACGTTGGATTATAATCAAGAATTTGTCTCCCCAACTAGACTGGACTCCTCGAGTGTCGGGAGCTATGCCATTCCCTCTCCTTATCTACTAGCATGGTGTGAGGTGTAGTAGAAACTTAGTACATGATGTTCAAAATGAACTGAACTTGGCTATGCCTCAGTGGAAATATGATTAACGATGGGGACACTCGTTCAGGATGTTTTCTCTCAGTTCAGTGACAAAAAGTTTAGAGGCAAACTGCAGCATACAAATAAAATGACAAATATGAAAACAAGGCCCCAAGTATTTCTTCTGTTCTTTGAATCAAAACACAGTGCCAAAGTCTCATAAGAAAAAGTTGGCCCAAAATATGCTTATGTTTGAACAAGTCAGAAATACAGTGAGAACAGAATTTTTTTTTTTTTCACACTATGGAATTCCTGAACTAGAATGAAGAAAATAACACAGATTTGGAGAGTTAACAAAGGCACTTAACTTCCAGGGAAAAATAACAAGAAAAACCGTTGGGTGGTCTTTGCATGACGATCTCAAGCATTCCAATTTGATCCTATGCTTTACTGTAAGTGGTAAAAATATGGTTGTAGAATCCACATTCCTGACCCAAGAGCTGATCCATGATGCACAAACACCATTGACTATCAGGACAAGATGTGACAGTAACAATGATGCTTCTTTATATTTGTACAGTTACAAACATTTTCACATATAATATCTGAGTTCATCCTCATCAAAATCTTACATGGTAGGAAGGCCATGCTCTGCTATCTGATCCCTGTCTTCCAGATGGCAGAACAAACACTAGGAGCTTTGCCTGGGGTCATAAACCCTCAAATATCAGCTAGCCACAGCACTCAACAGCAGGGATGGGAGATTCCACAGTCTCAGGCTGGACTCTGCAAATCTCAGTCATTTGGTCCAACATCATTTCCTGATGCCGATAATCAAGATTGTATTTGACTTACATAATTTAAGACAAACAGCTGCAATTCCTATAATTCTACAAATATTTATTGAACACCTTCTATGAGGTAAGGTCACGTAGTAAATGTGTAAAGCATAAAATAAATATTATTCACTACATTTTAATGTAATTTCAAGCACCAGAAGAAAGGTTTTGCTTGTACTTATAAAACTCTATAAAACCAGCATTATTATGTCCACTTTCTAAAATATGCTCAAGGTAAGAACACTAAAAACTGTCAGAGCTGGAACTTGAAACCAGTTCTGCCCAATCCCAAAGGCCATTTCATGACATCATCCTGCCTCCCTGAAAATGCAGCAGGGGGTGTTTCTTATTAACAAGACACTTTTGGGGGACTTGAGTGGGTCTTTGAGGCAAAATATGCTTGAAACACGATTTCCAAATACTAGTCATTATCAGATCGCAATTGAATGCAAGCTCGAAGGAATGCTAGAAACCAAACAGTGTCTTCTGACACAAAAGCAGTCCGCAGACATGTGGCCATGGTTCCAATTCTCACTTTGTAAACTGACAGGCTAACCTGATTTTGTTTGTCTCTTGATTTTGTTTCTTTGAAATTGATGTCAACTTCATTCCTGGTAGAAAATTGGTTGTTCCATGGTATAAAGTCACACGTTTACCTGTTTGACTGAATACAAAATGGAAGGGCTTGCTTTGTGGCATCTCGATATATTTATATAAATTATTACTAACTGAAGATAGATTGATTGGCTCTACAGTCATCATAATGTCAGGGTTCCTATGATCCAAGTACTGGACATGATAATGAAAAGAATATGAAGCCTCAGGGTCCAGCTGTGTTTTCTTTTAGGCTCTATGACCTTGAAGAAGTTATCCCTTCACTCTGAACCTTGTTATTTTATTTTTTTTATGTTGTTATAAAGATTGAATAAGATCTAAAGCTCTATAAATAGGAAGTTATGTTAGCATCATCATCATCATTAACAACATGATATTGGGAAAAGTCCTTTAATAAAAGAAAAACTATATTCTCACTTAAAATATATTTATGAACATTCAGATCAATTTATCCACCAGGAGAAATAGAAACTGTGCTCAGCAAAATGGCTAAATCTGTACATGACTTCTGTAGAATCATAAGTCTTCATGTCCTCTCTCTTCCCTGCTCCTCCTTACCTAAGGGTCACCTCTTCATCCCTCCATTCTTTTCCTCTCTAATCCTTTCACTCTAGCAGAAGAGGAAAGGATAAGATAATCAGTCTTTCGTGCTCATTGCTGTTTAATAGGGTTGCCAGTGTGGGGCGTGGGGGATGGCAGGCCAGTGAAGGTAAAACCCAACTCACGGTTGACAAAGCCCCTCAGGATACTCAGAGATAAGAAGGAAGAATGTGAAGCAGGTACACTGTAATGAAGTAGCTTAAAGGCTAGCGGATGGCAGACTATAGATGGAAGATCACACGACTGCAAGTGTGTTTGGAGCTCTCCTTTCACAGTTATAGAGAATGAGAGTTTTTCAACCTCCACAACTCATTTAAACAGGGAACATATCTCTATCTCATAGCGTAGATGTAAGGATTATATGAAATAGTGTATATAAAATACTTTTAAACACAATAAAGTTCTATACAACTATTGTTAGTAGTATCCATATATCATTTGCTCCAAAGCTTGCTTTTCAAAATATGGTTGCTGAAGCACAGACCACTCATAAGGGTTTGCCTATACCAAAGGGTCGCTACTTTTCAGGGTATGGTTCACGGTCCTTAACAAGAATTAACTTATCGTCACTTTTTAGCAAACTCTTCTTGTGGGTCATTAACTTGCTATTCTATACTCTTTGTTAAGTATGTATTTTTCTAACTCTTAAAGTCAGGTGCAATAATATACAAAATAATTTTGTTATTTATCCATGTATTTCTCTTTTATGCATGTAGGTATGTATTGAAAGTCCTCTCTGTGTTAGGTATTATGCTGAGTTCTGCAGACAGAGGAACCGATCATTGGCAATAGCCAGCAAGGACATCACATACAAACGAGAGACTTTTTAAAAAAACATTCTTGAGTACTAGACTGTGAAATGTTATAATAGGTACTTCATTCTACATTTGCTTATTCATTGTTGAAACTGTTCCCTTATGAAAACTCATAATGAGAGGTTTGGATGTGAAGTCAGAAACGAATCTTGCTTACAGTTTGCCAGTTTAAATTCTAGCCCATCTAATAGCCAGGGGTAAAGATTGATGATTTCAGTTCTGTGCACTCTACTACTTGTTAATGATCGCACCCCTGTAAGCATCAGTATGCTGATCAGTATCTGAAAACTGGGACCATAATGTTGTTCTGAATAGTATTGTGAGCATTAAAGAAAATGATGTGCTCAACCAGGAGAAATAGAATTCCTAAACAGACCAATATCAATGACTGAAAGTGAAACAGCAATAACAAACATTCCAAAAAAGAAAAGTCCCGAGCCAGATGATTTCACACCCAAATTTTGCCACACCTACAAAGAAGAACTGGTGCCCATCCTGCAGAAATTATTCCACAACATTGAGAAGGATGGACTCCTCCCCAACACATTTTATGAAGCCAACATAACCCTGATACCAAAACCAGGAAGGGATGCATCAAAAAAGGAAAACTACAGACCAATATCCCTTATGAATATAGATGCAAAAATTCTCAACAAAATTCTAGCTAACCGAATCCAGGTGCTTATTAAGAAAATAATCCACCAAGACCAAGTGGGCTTCATCCCAGAGATGCAGGGATGGTTCAACATATGCAAATCTATAAATGTAATTCACCACATAAACAGAAGCAAAAACAAAAACCATATGATTCTCTCAATAGACACAGAAAAAGCATTTGACAAAATTCAACGCCCTTTTATGATAAGAACACTTAACAAAATAGGCATAGACAGGGCCTACCTAAAAATGATACAAGCCATTTATGACAAACCCACAGCCAACATCATACTGAATGGGGAAAAATTGAAAGCATTCCCACTTAGAACTGGAACCAGACAAGGTTGCCCACTATCTCCACTTCTATTCAACATAGTGCTGGAAGTCCTGGCCACAGCAATCAGGCAAGAGAGCGCAATTAAAGGCATACAAATGGGAACAGAAGAGATCAAACTCTCACTATTTGCTGATGATATCATATTATATCTAGAAAACCCCAAGGATTCAACTAAGAGGGTACTGGAATTGATAAATGAATTCAGTAAAGTCTCAGGATACAAAATCAATACACACAAATCAGAGGCTTTCATATACACCAATAGCAGTCATACTGAGAACCAAATCAAAGACTTAATTCCCTTCACAATAGCAACAAAGAAAATAAAGTACCTAGGAATATATTTAACTAAGGAGGTAAAAGACCTCTACAGGGAGAACTATGAAACATTGAGGAAGGAAATAGCAGACAACATAAACAGGTGGAAAACCATACCATGCTCGTGGGTCGGTAGAATTAACATCATTAAAATGTCTATACTACCCAAAGTGATCTACAGATACAATGCAATCCCTATTAAAATACCAACATCATTCATAGATGTAGAAAAATTAATTTTATGTTTTGTATGGAACCAGAGAAGACCCCACATAGCAAAAACAATTCTAGGCAATAAAAACAAAATGGGAGGCATCAATTTACCAGACTTCAAACTCTATTACAAAGCTGTAATAATCAAATCAGCTTGGTACTGGCACAAAAACAGAGCCATTGATCAGTGGAATAGAACTGAGAACCCAGATATAAAACCATCCTCACATAGCCATCTAATCTTTGACAAAGCAGACAAAAACATACACTGGGGAAAAGAATCCTTATTCAATAAATGGTGCTGGGAAAACTGGATAGCCACATGTAGAAGACTGAATCAGGATCCACACCTTTCACCTCTCACAAAAATCAACTCACGCTGGGTAACAGATTTAAACCT
>RJWJ010022761.1:0-26500 GCA_004363605.1 Indri indri | reverse complement strand
AATCTACAGGACATGTCAAGCAATTCAGCTTTTTCTTGTCATGTCATGACTTTGCTTCTTGGGAGCACTTCCAGCATCACTAGTGGCACTTTGTATGGGTTCCACAATGTTGTTCAAGGTTTATGGTATTGCACCAAATATGATGAAAAATACATGAGAACTGCAAGAGATCACTTTTTACTGCAATATGCAATTTACCAGAGAGAGGAACTACTCACATGGAGATGATTAGCATCTCAGCGTTTTAGGCTAATATTTGCAACACTTGAGCTCACTGCAATAGAAACAGGAGAGGCTACAAAATTATTACAGTTGTACAGTATATGCTACAGATAATTTTATGAAGTTATGATTTAATACTGCATTTTTACATTTTTTTACTTTTCTCTAGACTGTGAAAGGCATCAATGATGGTTTGTAAGTGCGTGCGTAAGTTTTGATAAATTTCAATTTTTTTTTTTTTTTTTTGAGACAGAGTCTCACTCTTTTGCCCAGGCTAGAGTGAGTGCCGTGGCGTCAGCCTAGCTCACAGCAACCGCAAACTCCTGGGCTTAGGTGATCCTGCTGCCTCAGCCTCCCGAGTAGCTGGGACTACAGGCATGCGCCACCATGCCCGGCTAATTTTTTCTATATATTTTTAGTTGTCCGATTAATTTCTTTCTATTTTTAGTAGAGATGGGGTCTCGGTCTTGCTCAGGCTGGTTTCGAACTCCTGAGCTCAAACAATCCACCCACCTCGGCCTCCCAGAATGCTAGGATTACAGGCGTGAGCCACCACTCCTGGCCTTCAATTTTTATTTGTGCATATTTTGTGGTAATAAGTAACAAAATAAAGTAGTATCTACATATATTTTATGCATTTATGACATGCCTAACTTTTTTCTTCTTTTGTGTGTGTGTTTGAGACAGAGTCTTGGTCTGTCGCCCTGGCTAGAGTACAGTGGCATCAACATAGCTCACTACAACCTCAAACTCCTGGGCTCAGGTGATCCTCCTGTCTCAGCCTCCCAGGTAGCTGGGACTACTTGGCGTGTGCCACCACACCTGGCTAATTTTTCTACTTTTTGTAGAGATGGGGTCTCATTCTTGCTGAGGCTTGAGCTCACTCTTGACCTCAAGTGATGCTCCCACCTTGGCCTCCTAAAAGTTCTAGTATTACAGGCATGAGCCACTACACCTGGCATGCTTAACTTTTTCTTAATTTTTTTAATATTTCTAGGCTATGTGGTTCATCTGTGAGTTTTTTCAAATTGTCAAAAATCTCCAAAAAAATTTCCAATGTATTTATTTTTAAAAATCTTTGTATAATATAAGTGGACCCATGCAGTCCAAACTTATGTTGTTCAAGGATCAACTGTCCTTTCTATAGCCCCACAATATCATGTTATTATTTTTGCTTTAAAAAAAACAATTATATTTTAAAGAGATTTTTAAAAATAACAAAAAAGAATCTTTTATTACTACCCACATAGCTACCACTTCTGGTTCTGTTTTTTCCTTTGTGTAATTCCGTATTTCCATCTGATATCATTTTCCTTCTGCCTCAAGGACTTCCTTTAACATTTTTTATAGCATATACAGATCTGCTAGTAAAAATCTTTTCTACTTTTGTATATCTAAAGAAGTCTATATTTGGCCTTCTGTTTTGAAAGATGTTTTCATTGGGTATAAAATTCTAGGTTGACAATTTTTTCTGTCAATAAAAATGTTGCTTCACTGTCTTCTGGCTTGCATTGTTTCTGACAAGAAGTCTACTGGTCAATTCTCATTTTTATCTTTGTTTACTGCATACATAATAAACCTTTCTTTTTTTTCTGGCTGTTTTTAGATTTTATTCTTTATCATTAATTTTGAATAATTTATGATGTGCCATAGTGTAGTTTTCTTCTTGTGTCTTGTGTTTGGATTTGTTGAGTTTCTTGGACCTGTGGGTTTCCAATTTTCATCAAAATTGGAAAACTTTCAGCCATTATTTCTTCAGATTTTTTCCATCATCTTATCTCTTCCCTCTGTTATGAAGTGAATTGTGTTATCCCCCCCAAATTCACATATTGAAGCTAACCCCCAAAGTGACACAGTATTTGAAGATAGGACCTTTAAAGAGGTAATTAAGGTTAAATAGGTTAAATAAAGTTATCTGGGTAGGGCCCTAATCCAATATGACTGGAGTTCATATAAGAAGAATAAGAAGATCTGGGCATGGCAGCACACACCTGTAATACCAGCTGAGGCTGAGGCAGGAGGATCACTTTAGTCTGTCTTAAAAAAAAAATTAATTTTGTATGCATAGATGAACTACTTCAAAGTGAAAGCATCCAAAGCATCACACTGTAGAGGTCTTTTGCCATTGACCCTGAAAGTTCATCCAAGTACCAATGTATTAATATCAACAACTCTAATCCGTCATTAGATATTTATGTAGCCACACTTTTGGATTTATCAGCTAATCAGAAATCCTCTGATTATACGCTTAAATTTTGTGAATTTTATTATATGTCAATTATACCTCAATAATATTGATTTTTTTTAGAAAACATTAAAAATAAGTCATTCTTCTTTATTGCCTCAATATTTTTATCCCAGTGGATATATGTAGTGTTAGGATCCCAATAATTAATACTGGTAATAAATAATAATTATCTTCAACTGATAAATCTTTAGCATGGGACACTTAGAATGACCTAAATTGCTACATTCTTTTTTATCAATATAAATGAAAAATAAGAGAGAAAGGGTGGTTGACATAATGGAGTTTGCGTCACCAGAAGGCTACTATGGCGAATTATTTGACCTAAAATGAAAAGGTGATAACTATGGGGATCATTTGAGTTCAGATGTATCAACTCTCCTTTTTATTCTAGAGCAAATATTAGAGGGTTGAATGATTCTCAAGCTGTAGCTATTTCTCAGGTCTATTTTTAAACTCAAACTGGCTCTTTCCCAGAAAGAAGAGAAACAAAAATCTACTGGCAGTAAAGCCTTTACCTTTTTTCATTGAATTTTCTGAGGAGAGTTTTTCAAAAAAAATCTTCTGAAAATCCAGAACAGATGGAGCATTATGAAGAACATTGCAAAATGGAATACTTTTCAGAGTACTTAGGAGAAAATAAAGTGTTCAAAAGATCCAGTCTTTTTAAAAAATCAGTTGACTAGAGACAAAGTATTAGATATAGTAAATATTCACTTTTCTTTGAAGGAACTGAAAAACAATAAAAGCCCAGTCACATTAAATTGTTCTCAAGGTTGATCTGCAAGGCACCAGTCCAGAGGATTTCCATCTGAAAAGTTTGTAGAACTCTTTTTAGCAATAAGATGGCTGAGTGATTTGGGTAATGCTCGAGTGAATTGATAAAAATGTTGCTCATTAACATTCCCACTCTCTTTTTCCTAACCATAAAGCTATTCTTTAGATATCAGAAAAGTTAAATTTAAAACGGCATAAACTCTCCATGACGAAAGGGATAGAAGAGAAAATCCCAGATAGAGCAGCCCTGTTTTGTCCTCACAAAGGTTGCACAATCTCAACTTACAGATGGATGAATAGGTGTTAGAATCAGTCACCTGGCTCTTGGTAACAGGTAAAGGATGTGAGGTGGCCCATACAAGAGTGAGGGAGAGTGCAGAGGGCTCCAAGTGTTAACTCTACTTCCCAGTTCACCATGACTCATTGATCGCAGACTTGCTACCAAACCATCAGGAATGAGCTGGTATAAGGGAACACATTACAGCAGCCAGTGAAATAGACCAAAAAACTATCAGTTCCAGGAAAAGTACTGGAGAGGAGAATCGCAAATGCAACAATGAATTTTGCCAAACAGATACAGTTGGTTTGTTGTGTGTGTGTGTGTGTTTTTTTTAACATCACACTTGACAAATCCTTCCTGAGTTTCAAAGGAAAGAGACAAATAAACTTCCATTTTTTTTATCAATAAAGGTAGCAGGTTGTAAAGGGCTTAAATACCATCTTAAGAATAAAACATGGAGGGAACATGGCAAGCTATTGTAAAGTAAGAAAAAAAAACGAAGACAAAGAAGTGCAGTGAAAAAAAACAAAAGCAAAATCTTCCTTGAAGGGAAGCTGGGAGCACATTTCCTTGGCTGAAGATCCACTGTGAATAAAAGGGAAAAAAAATCTTGATAAGACCAGATGAAATGATAAACCAACCTTCAGCACTAATGAGATTGTCAAGAGACCTTTAGATGGGTGATTTGGAGTGCTGGTATTTTGACACCTGAGGCTGTTTACCAAGCTTGAAGAAATTGGCAAAAGTCTCAGAATGCTTTCAAAATCACTGCTTTGTGACTCTCCTTAGTTCAGGAAAATCAAATAGATGCCTATGGCTCTCAGATGAGGGAGTACTAAAAAGCATAAATGTAGTAGTGTAACAAATCCAAAATGTTTGGAAACCATTGTGTCTGTGTCTTTGAATGTTTGGAGTTGCAGGGTGATGGAAGAGATGATGACCTAAAAGTGAATGCTCAGGCCTGGCAGCAAACGGCTGCCTCAAAGAAAATGGGGCTCCTAGGAAACCCATCACAGACCTCTGTGAGCTCCAGAAACCAGTGTGGTTTAATTATGCCACTGAGAGTACGAGAGAGTGACAGGGGCTTATTGTTTTGATCATTTGATGAGCACACCCTCCAGGGACAGGTGTAATCCAAGATGCTAGGTCCATTCCAGGGCCTGGATTAGATGTCCAGAATCTCAAAAAGTCTGGGAATTGGACTTGGGCTCTCACAGGGGAGGACTTCTTTTTCTGAGACAGAGTCTCACTCTGTTACCCAAGCTAGAGTGCCATGGCGTCAGCCTCATTCACAGCAACCTCAAACTCCTGGGCTCAAGTGATCCTTCTGCCTCAGTCTCTCAAGTAGCTGGGACTATAGGCATGTGCCACCATGCTCGGCTAATTTTTTCTATATATTTTTAGTTCTTTGGCTAATTTCTTTTTATTTTTTTTAGTAGAGACGGGGTCTCGCTCTTGCTCAGGCTGGTCTCGAACTCCTGACCTCAAGTGATCCTCCTGCCTCGGCCTCCCAGAGTGCTAGAGGGGAGGACTTCTTAAGAGAATTATTTTTTCTTCTTGGCTAAAGAGGTACTCAGGAGGAAATATCTCTTCTTTTGCTGCTATTGGACGAATAGATGATTTATCCATCCATCTATCCAACCATCCATTCATTCATTTATCTATTCGTCTATTTATTTACTTATTTACAATTATGTTCAACAAATATTTTCTCAGCATCTACCATGTGCCTGGCATTATGGCAGGTGCTGGGGATAAAGCAGTTAATGAGATTCTCATGGAGTTTACATTCTAATGGGGGAGTCTCAAATAAACAAGTACACAAATACATAAATAATATAGATTGTAAAATGAGCTCTGAAGACAATAACCAGGGTGATGAAAGAGTGAATAAAACGGTGACTAAAGTGAATAAAGGTTGCTTTAGTTAGAGTGTTCAGGTCACGGAGAGCCATGTCTTGACAGATGAGAAAGAGCTAGGCACATGGGGCGAAAACAGCAACAGCGAAGGAAAGAGTGTTTTGAGTAGAGAGAACAGCAAGTGCAAAGAGCATGAAGTCAAAGAAGCATGCTCTAATGTGGTTGGAAAGGGATGAGTCAAGGGAAGAGTGATATTAGATGAGGTTGGAGAAACGAGAAATTAGGATTTTATTCTGAGTGCACTGGGAAATCATTGGTGGCTTTTAAGCAAAAGAATAAAGTTTGACATGTTTTAGTAAGATCACTTTGACTGTTATTTGGAAAATGTATCAGAAAGAGACAAATATAGAAGCAGCAAGACCAATTAGGTGGTGCAAGGTGATGGTCACTTGTACTGTTTATCCCACTGAGAGGCATGTTTGTGACTGCTTCCACCAATACAGTAACAGTGGAAACAACCCTGGGACTTCCAAATTTAGACCATAAAAGGCCATGTGCAGCCTCTGCCTTGTCTGCAGGCACATTGCTTGATCTACCACGTAAGAAGCCACATACCCTAAGGCTGCCCTGCTGTGAAAGAGCCCAGGCCACATGCAGGGGCCATACGTAAATGTTCCAGTCAACAGCCCCAGCTGAGGTCCCAGTCAACAGCCAATACCAACCACCAGATACGCGAGTGGAGATGCCTCCAGATGATTCCAGCCCTCATTGTTAAGTCACCCTCAGTCTCTGAGTCTTCCTAGCTGAGGCCTCAGATTTTTGTGGCACCCAGATAAGTCATTCCCACTGTGCCCTATCTGAATTCCTGACCCATTACGATTTGAAGTGGTGTGTCATGTAGCAATAGTAACTGGAACACCAGGAAAGGAACATCTCTGAGGGGAGAAATTAAGAGATGCTGATGAAATTTGAAGGTGCACTAGTGAAACAATCGAGCAGAGCTATCGAGTATTGACAGTTAGCTGTACATATGACTGCAAGCAGACACGTAGGCTGGAGATCTACAATTGGCAAACAGCATGTGGATCCTGTTTAATTTCACAGGCCTGGGTGAGATGGCCTACCGCAGGAGGTGGGCAGAGAAGAGCTAGTTCAAGACCTCATTCTGAGAAAGTCCAGTACGTAGAGACAGGGAAGAGAAGGAAGAGTCAGAAAAGGGAATTGAGACGCAGTGCCCAGAGAGGCAAGAAAAAACCCAAGAGAATGGTTTGTCACAAAAGCTGAGAGAGAACATTATTTCCAGAACAAAGGGAGCAGTCAACTTTGTGGGAAACTATTGAGAGTCAAAAAAAGATAAGAGAAAAGTGGTCATTAGATTTGGCACCAAAGAGATCACTTGGGACCTTGAAAAGAACAATTTCTGTGGGAGTGGATGGGGCAGACACATAATGGGGGTTTTGATCTCTCAGAGAAGGAAGAACAGCATATTATTTCAGAAAAAGTTGGATCCGCCATGCCATATGCAGGTAGCTTAAGTGCTACTGAAAATGCACAATTTACCTGCTTAGAGGAAAAGTGTAATGTAGTAAACAGCAAATATTTTTGGCATCACATAGAACTGGGTTGAAATGGCTATGGGCAAATTGCTTAAACCATAGAGGAGGGGAAAAAACTTTTCTTCTTCTCTCCCAGGTTCTGTGGTTGGGGCCCTGGAAATTGAACTGAAAAAAGACAGGTCAGGCCAGGCACTATGGCTCATGCCTGTAATCCTAGCACTTTGGGAGCTCGAGGTGGGAGGATCGCTTGAGGATAGGAGTTCAAGACCAGCCTGGGCAATAGAGTGAGACCCCATCTCTACAGAAAATAGAAAAATTAGCCGGGCATGGTAGCACACGCCTATAGGCCCAGCTACTTGGGAGACTGAGGTAGGACAATCCCTTGGGCCCAGCAGTTTGAGGTTGCAGTGAGCTATGATGATGCTACTGTACTCTAGCTGGGGTGAGAGAGCAAGACTCTGTCTCAAAAAAAAAAAAAAAAAAAAAAAAGACAGGTTAAGAAGAGAAAAACAGAGTTTATTAATGTGTACAGTGCATGTGGGAGAAACTCAGTGATGATGAACTTACAGAGGGCGTTAGAACGTGGGGCTTATGTATAACAGCATCATAAAATGAATTTGTAGAGAAGTGGCAAGATGAAGGAAAAGGAGTTTAGGCTTTTTGGGGTGGCAAACTGTGGGAAGGTAAACATATGGGGGGAACTAATGGAAGATAAGAGTTATTTTAGTAAGATTTATTATATAAATTCCTCTTGATGCCATCTCTGGGCTACCACTGTCTCCTAGTCTTGGGAGAGTCTTCCTTGTCCTCCTCTTCCTGTTTTGGGAGAAGGAGACACCTTTACAAGTGGAAATTTTTGTCCTGCTTTTAGACAAGTAGGCAGGAGGGCAGAGAGATTTTTGGCATGTGCTGTTTCTCAACTGTCTTCAGCTCAAAATAATCCTTACGCTAAAGTGCATATGTTGGGGTGGCATATTCTAATCCCCTATAAATAAGGATAATAATACTTCTTCATAGGGTTATTATGAGCACAAAATGAGATATTTTAGCACGGTGCTAAGCATATATAAGTTGCTTAAGCGCATACATTTAGAACATATTTATTGAGTGCGTACTGTGTGCCAGGCCTTGTCCTGGGTGCCTGGGATACAAGGATGAGAAGTCTCAGTTCATGATCTGCAGAAATTTACAGGCTAGTGAGGAGATAGACCTACAAACAATTGCTTTAGAATAAAATTATAACATCAGTGGGACCATGACAAAGGAGGAGAGAACTTGAATGTGTCCGAGGGGTGAAAGAAGCCTTCACAGAAGGAACAGTATTGTAGCTGGGGCTTGAATGCATGGGGTGGGTTTGCCAGGTTGATAACCTGGGGAGGGGATTCCAAGAAGAGAGAACATCCCATACAAAGGTTTGGGAATGGGACTGAGCATAGCATGTTCTGGAACTGTAGACAGTTGAGTGTTACTGTATTGAAACCTGAATGCAACAGGTAGAGGTGATGGTTGGAAAGGGGTGAGGGATGAGTCCAAGCAGATAAGAAGAAATCAGAGATGAAGAGCCTCCCTTGTCATGTAGTAGAGTTTACATTTTATCCTGAGAGTATCAGGAGCCACTGAAGTACCTGGTAATAGGGAAGTGACGAAACCATTTTTATGCATGGATGATGAACTGAGAGTTTCCTTGGTTTTATAAAATGAACTGATCTTTGCACTTAAAAAATGGTGCCTCTGACCAATGCTCAGTGGGATATGTGCTATGATTTGTTTTTCCAATTGTTCTATCTGAACTATTCTCATTCTCTTGTAGGGAGGTACGCATGGGCTGATTGAACAGAATAGAGAATCCAGAAAGAGACCGTCTAGAGGAAAGACTGAATTAGCTTTCTAGTCTTTCTATAGAGAATGATATTAGTGTCATATGAAGCAAAGTGATCAAAGCATACATAGCAAAAAAAAAAAAAGAAGTAGGGGAAAAAGTACTAAAGAGATGTGATTAATACTAATATGATAATGACTAGATTTTATGACATTTTTATATTTATAGTTATATAAGTTTGTGGTTTGATACGACTCCTTTCTCATTCTAAATTCATTCTTTTTGTTCACTTGTTTGTTTAAGAGACAGGGTCTTGCTGTGTTGCCCAGGCTGGAGTGCAGTGGTGTGATCATAGTTCACTGAAACCTCAAACTCCTGGGCTCAAGTGATCCTCCTACCTCAGTCTCCAAAGTAGCTGGGCCTACAGGCATGTGCCACTGTACCCAGCTATCTAAATTTATTCTCGTACCTATTTTTGTGCAATTTTGCATTCCTTTTCTTAAAGAAAGTTCTAAAAATTGAATATGCATTAGACCCCACAAAACCTGGATAAGCTGCTGAGTACCGCGCTGTCCTTTACTGGTTTCCCTAAACCAGCCCACAACTTTGCAAATAGTCATTTTATTAAACTCTCCTCAGTTTCCCAATTTGACCATGCCATCTGTTTCCGGGACCATGATAGATACAACAGTGTTCATGTTAGTCACAATCTTTGTTCATCACGTATACAATCTATTCTCTTGTATGTATGAAGATATTCCCAATAATAAAAAGGATATGTGATATATATATACACATACATACATATATACACATACCATCTGTGTATGTGTATATATATAAAATGTGTATGCCAATGCCATGTATAGATACTTAAGTAATTGTTAACAGTGCTTCCTGGAGAGGAACAGGGGACAGAGATAAGAGGAGGAATTACTTTCATTGTATTCCCCTTTCTTTGTTGTCTAATATTTTTCATGTCGATGTATTTGTTTCTCAATTAAATTAAATTTTGATTTCATTTTTTGTTCAAACAAATTCACCAGGGACTTTCTGAGGGTGGTCAATACTTAAGAATTGGGTTTCATTCAAGTTTAATCAGTATGGTTTATTTTAATGTTCTTATTGACGTTTTGCTGTACTTAGAGGATTTCTGGGGCTGGTGATCAGGCCCTGAAGAAGAGAATAGTCTGATGTTGCCCATCAAGCAATGGTCATAAAAGTAGCACTTTTCACTTTATTCGGGTCTTACCTTTGTTTGGAAATATTCTCTGAGGTGTTTCCTATGACTTGCAAGACATTACATTACTAAAGGACTATTTTATTTTTATTCACTTTGGGGGCATTCTCTAGAGTTCCATAAGAATTTCCAGGCATAACATGAAATGCCCACACTGTATTTCACGGGTCTCCCCAGCCATACAGCGGAGCCTCACTGTTGCATACTTTGGGAACCTGGAAATGGAAAATAGATCCCGGCCCCATCCAGCTGATTGAGGCCAAAGCCTGATTCCCCAGCAGGGCAATTTGCCCAGAGGAGGGTCTGCAGTCTGAGTAACTCCCCTGCGAGGGTTCCCCTCACATACTCCACTTGCGCAGAAGACGAGAAAGGTGGCCGAAACCATCAGAAAGGAGCGGGAGTTTGTTGGGTGGGAGCCCTTTGGACACCCACCTGTCACACTGCAGAGTAGGCTGCCCCTTGGCCTGCTGGGATGGAGGCCTCAGAGCCAGGGGGCAGCTGGGGTCTGGGAAGTTCTGCTAGGGATGAGAGGAAACGGTGGTACCTCTTGCTGTGCAAACATATCCACACAAACCCAGAAAAGAAAGATGGAGAAATAGGGCCTTCAAAGTTGAATTCGTTGGCTCTTATCATTGTCTGCCTGCAATTTATCTGCTCCAATCACCAAATGCCTCAGGAAAGCTAATGATTTCTGGAATGGTAGCTGACAGTACTTCAGATGGCATTTAGTTTCTTCCCTACACAAATGATTCCATCGTCGCCAGGGAAGTGTGCAATCTTGTGACTTCATCCTCACCCTCACCCCCGCCACCACCACCAACCAAAATACTTTCTATTCTCTCCATGCCTCAAATTCTTTTAATAAGACGAAGCCTTTTACTCCACAATTAGAGATAAGGAGCACTACCCTCGGAGATGGAACATATTGGTTTAAACACACAGGAAGGTTGTTATGGGTTCCCCTCTGGAAAATCCCCTCCTTGGGCCTGAAGATTCTCTCACACCTCATTGTAAAAATTCTTTCTTCTTTTGTTCAGCATAATTATTTGGGGGATTCATTCATGTTGGTGAATATATCGATAGTTTGCTTCTTTTTATTCCTGAGTAGTATCCCATTGGGTGGATATACCACAGTTTGTTTATCCATTCCCCCGTAGATGGACGTTTGGGTTGTTTCCAGTTTGGAGCTATGGCAGATGAACCATGAACATTCATGTACGAGTCTGTGTAGATGGACGCTTTCTTTTCTCTTAGGTAAATACCTAACAGCAAATGGCTGGATCATATGGTATGTGTATGTTTAACTTTTTAAGAAGCTGATAAACTGTTGTCCAGCATAGTTGTCTCAATTTATATTCTCACCAGCACTATATAAGAGTTCAAGTGCTTCTATCTCCTCACCAACACCTGGTATGGTCAGTCTTTGATTTTAGCTATTCAATAGGTGTGGTTTCAGTTTGAACTTTCCTAATGACTCAGATGCTAAACATCTTTTCCTCTGCTTCATATGCTTTTTTTGCCATCCCTCTCTGTTCAGTTCTTTTGCCCACTTTTTAAAAATTGAGATGGGGTCTTTCTATGTTGCCCAGGTGGTCTTGAATGCCTTGGTTAAAGCGATCCTCCTGCCTCAGCCTCCTGACTAGGTGGGATTACAGCCACTGTGCCTGGCTTCTTTGGCCCATTTTTCAATTGGGTTGTTTGTTTTCTTATTATTGAGTTTTGAGATTTTTATTTATTTATTTTTTAATTTTTAATTTTTTGGGTTTTTTTTGAGGCAGGGTCTCACTCTGTAGCCCAGGCTAGAGTGCAGTGGTGTCAGCATAGCTCATTGCAACCTCAAACTCCTGAGTTTAAGAGATTCTCCTGCCTCAGCCTCCTGGGTAGCTGAGACTATAGGCACTCATGATGTCTGGCTACGTTTTCTATTGTTTGTAGAGATGTGGTCTCGCTCTTGCTCAGGCTGGTATCAAACTCTTGGCCTCAAGCAATCCTCTCACCTTGGCCTCCTAAAGTGTCAGGATTGTAGGCATGAGCCACCGTACCTGGCCAGAGAGTTTTTAAATATCTTCTGTGTGCAAGTCCTTTATAAGATAGAAGTTTTCCAAATCCCATTTATAAAAGACTCTATTTCCAAATAAAAATAATAAAGCAGCTTTTGGTTTCATTGATTTTCTTTGTTGTTTTTCTGTTTTCTATTTCATTGATTTCCATTCTGATCTTTATTATTTCCTTTCTTCTGAGCACATTGGGTTTCATTTGCTCTTCTTTATCTTGTATCTGAAGATAGAATGTGGTAATTAATTTGGGTCCTTTCTTCTCTTCTAATACAGTATACGCATTTAGAGTAGATGAAACCCAAAATATTTCACCCCAGAATATACTTCTTGATGTAGATGGCTAATCAGAGAGCCAGCAAACACAAAAACAGCCCTGCAAAGCTATCTTTTGTGGGGGAGGTTTGTATCTGTAGAGGAAATAAAGTGAAGTAAGCAACAGATGCTGGATCTAGAACAGATTAACAGAGAGTATCATCTATTTTTTCTGAGAACTGCTACCCATGAGGTTCCACCTGCATAACAAGACCATTTTGCTCCATGCCTCCTCCTCTTCTCTTCCTCCCGTAACCTGTCTTGCCATAGTCCAAGCCCCTATTCTTTCTCTGACCTCACGATGACACAAAAGCATCAACTATCTGGCCAATTCTGTGAGTTTTTCATATTTTATGTGACTTCTGTGCTCATATACACATTAACAAATTTGTATGCCTTTTTCCTGTTAATCTATTATCAATTGATTTTATAGACTGAAATTTTTAAAACTTCAGGGAAAAGATTTAAACTTCCCTACAAGAGCCATAAATTATCTTCTAAGTACGTCTTTAGCAGCATTGTACAAATTTTGATGTGTTGTATTTTCATTCAGGTTAAAATGCTTTCTAATTTTCCTTTTGATTTCTTTTTTCTGTACTGTGGGTTACTTAATTTGCAAATATGTGGGAATTTTTGGTCTTTCATGTAATCGGAAAATACCCAGCAAAAATATTCCATTGTGATCAGAAAAAATAAATTTATTAAATTTATTGAGACTTGTTTTATAGTCTAGAATATGATCTATATTGATAAATATTCTGTGTGCAATTAACAAGAATGTTATCTTGCTGGTGTTTGTTGATGTCAATTAGGTTAACTTGGTTGCTAGTATTGTTCAAGTCTTCTATATTTGCTACCAATTATTCTGTCAATTATTGAAAGAATAGTATTGAACATAACTAGATATAAATGTGGATTTGTTTCTTTCTCCTTCCAGATCATAATTTTGTCCTATTGATAAATTGACCCATTTATCATTATGAAACAACCCTCTTTATTCTTAGCAATATTCTTTGTTCTGAAAGTGACTTTTTCTTATTTTTACATAGCTACTCCAGCTTTTTTTGAGTAGGGGCTTGCTTGGTATATGTTTTTCCATCCTTTTTCTTTTAATCTATTTGTGTCCATTATATGTAAAGTGAATTTCTTCTAGGCAGCATAATGTAGGGTCATACTTTTTTATCCAACTTGATAATCTTTGCCTTTAAATTGGGGCGTTTAGTCCATTTATATTTAATATGATTATTGACATGGTTAGGTTAAAATCTATCATCTTGCTATTTGTTTTCTGTTTTATCCATATATTCCTGATTTACCTTTTCCTCTTTTTTGTCTTCTTTCGATTATGTGAATATATTTTATGATTCAATTTTATATCCTTTTGATTTATTAGCCATAACTATTTATTATTTTAGTGGCTGTTTTAGGGTTCACAGTATATATGTTTAACTTATTGCAGTCTGCTTTCAAGTGACCGTATACTACTTTGCATATAGAATAAGGATTTTATAATGGTATGCTTTCATTTACTCCTTCTAGCATTTAAGCTATTGTTTTCCTTATGCATATGTTATTAACTCTGTATGGGCAGAGAGAAACTTCTTACAGGAGATGACATCTAAGCTGCAGTTTAAGGCCTGAGAAGAAGTTCCCAAGGTGGTGACGTACATGTAGGGGGAGGTGGTGGTGGAGTCGAGGGAAGACATTCTACAGTCAGAGTCCAAGACTTGTTTTACTTTTTTCTTCTTCTATTCCTCAGTTTCAAATTGAAGTAATTTTAAAACTGTCATCAGGCCGGGTGCGGTGGCTCACGCCTGTAATCCTAGCACTCTGGGAGGCCGAGGTGGGCGGATCGTTCTGAGCTCAGGAGTTCGAGACCAGCCTGAGCAAGAGCGAGACCCCGTCTCTACCAAAAATACAAAGAAATTAACTGGACAGCTAAAAATATATATATAGAAAAAAAGTAGCCGGGCATGGTGGTGCATGCCTGTAGTCCCAGCTACTCGGGAGGCTGAGACAGTAGGATTGCTCGAGCCCAGGAGTTTGAGGTTGCTGTGAGCTAGGCTGACGCCACGGCACTCGCCCCAGGCGAGAGAGACTCTGTCTCAAAAAAAAAAAAAAAAAACTGTCATCATTCTCAATGTTTTTACTGAGCAGCATTCAATTAATGGGAAATAATTATATAACTGTTACATAACTACAATACATTTTTATTATTTCTGTTTAAACCACCACATTTTACAGATATTCAAATTATAAAACAAATCTTACTTTTGCTCATGTAGTTACCATTTTTGTTGCTCTTCTATATATTTATAGAAGAATATATATTCTTCTATATATCCATTTTTCCATCCCGTGTTATTTTCCTTCTGTCTGAAAGATTTGCTTTAACACTTTTTGTGTTACAGGTCTGTTAGCGATGAATTCTTTCAGCTTTTGTGCATATGAAGTCTTTGGTCTACCTTCATCTTTAACAGATATTTTCGCTGGGTATAAATCTCTAGGTGACAGTTTAATTTTCTTTCAGTAGTGTAAGGATGTTGTTCACTACCTTATCACTTGTGTTGTTGTTTCCTATGAGGAATCTTCTGTCATCCTTATCTGTGGTTTTCTATATATAATGTGTCTTTTTTCTCTGGCTGTTTTTAATATTTTCTCTTCATCACTGATTTTGAACAATTTGATTCTGATGTGCCTTAGTGTAACATAGTTTTGTGCTTAGGTGTTATTGAGCTTCTTGGATCTGTAGATTTATAGTTTTCATCAAAATTGGAGATTTTTTTCGGCTATAATTTATTCAAATAGTTTTTCTCTCTCCCTCCCCCCTCCCCACTGTAGGGACACCAATTACATATATATTAGACTGCTTAAAGTCGTGGGCCAGGTGTGGTGGCTCAAGATTGTAATCCCCGCACTTTGAGAGGCTGAGGTAGGAGAACTGCTTGAGGTCAGGAGTTTTAGAACAGCCTGGGCAACATAGCAACATCCCAACTCTACAAATTTTTTTTTTTTTTTAATTAGCCAGATCCAATGGCTCACACCTGTAGTCAGAGCAATTTAGGAGCCTGAGGCAAGAGGATTGCTTGCGCCCAGGATTTGAAAGCTGCAGTGAGCTATGATGCTATGATGATGCCACTGCACTCCAGCATGGGTGACAAAGCAAGACCCTGTCTCTGGAAAA
Source organism: Indri indri (assembly GCA_004363605.1). Taxonomy (NCBI): domain Eukaryota; kingdom Metazoa; phylum Chordata; class Mammalia; order Primates; family Indriidae; genus Indri; species Indri indri. Next base: position 10,948 of record RJWJ010022761.1, on the reverse strand, counting down.
AAAAAAAAGTTTGTTCCACAGCTCATTGAGGCTTTTTTCATTCTTGTTTTTAATCCTCCTTTCTGTTTGTATTTTAATTTTGGATCATTTCTATTGCTATGCCTTCAGGTTCACTAATCTTTTCTTCTGCCATTAATCTCATCAGTATAATTTTCATCTCAGATATTATAGTTTTTATCTCTAGAAATCTGATTTGTGTTTTTTAAATATTCCATGCATCTGTGTAATTTTCTGAATATCTGGAATATAAGAACTATTTTGATATCCTTGTCATTAATTCCTATAACTATGCCAGATTTTTATCAGTTTCAATTTGTTGATTTTTCTCCTTTTTAGAGGATATATTTTCCTGCTTTTTTGGCATGCTTGGTAAGTTTTGTGGGGTTTTTTAATGCACGATATTGTGAATTTTAATCTATTGCATGCAGTATATTTTTGTATTTCTATTAATATAAATATTCTTGATCTTTGTTCTAGAATGCAATTAAATTACTTGGAAACATTAAATATTTTGCATCTTGCTTTTAAGATTTGTGAAGTGGGACCAGAGCAGCATTTAATCTAGGGATAATTATTCCGCACTAGTGAGGCAAGATCTTACTTAGTACTTTCCTAAATGCCCTATAAATTGTAAGGTTTGCCAGTCTAACTCGTGGAACAGGAAGTATTTCTGGTCCTGTGTTACCACTGGGCACCATTCCTTGAAGTCCTCTAAGATTGCTCTTTCTCTAGTCTTAGACAGTTTCATTGCACACGTGGGCTGCATACTCAAGTGGGACCCTCTGCGGATTTCCACAGTCCTCTTTCTGTAGAGTTCTTTCCTCTCTGGAACTCTGGCTTTCTTGATCTCCTACTGTTCTCAGCTTGTTCTCCTCAACTCAGAGAGTACACCATACTCCTGTCAGGTCCCGCTCCCTGCACTGTTACCAAGAAACTCTCTCCGAGGTGATAAGCTGGGTCAATCGTAGGACTCATCTTGTATATTTCAATGCCTGGTGTTCAGTATCTTGAAACCCATTTTTTATATATTTTGTGTGAAGTGTGTGTGTGTGTGTGTGTGTGTGTGGTTGGTTTTGGTTTGGGGGTGGGAGGGAAGGTTTGGCTATTCTAAGCAGGAAGGCAAATCTGGTGCCTGTAACCCCATCTTGGCTAAAAGTGAAAATTTCCCTGACATAGAATGTCAATAAAAATAAAGTGAATGTGAAACCCTTCAATTTTTTTCTTTCTAGTTGTCCCAAAATTTCTATTTTGTTGTGGCCAATAAGAATCAAAGTAAGTTCTGGTCCAGAGAGAGGAGACAAAATCTGCCACGTGAGGACACAGGCAAGAAAGTAGCCATCTGCAACCCAAGGAAATAGCCCTCACCAGAAACCAACCATGCTGGCACCTTGATCTTAAACTTCCAGTCGCCAGAACTGTGAGAAAATATATTTCTGTTGTTTAAGGCACCCAGTCTATGTTATTCTGGTACGGCAGCCTGAGCTAACTAAGACATTAGCAAATAATATGTTTTGTAGGCCCTATGCAACAGTCTTTATCACAATTACTCAATTCTGCCACTGTAGCATGAAAGCAGCTATAGACAGTGTGTAAGCAAGTGAGTGTGACTGTGCTCCAATAACATTTTATTTAGGAACCCTGAAGTGTGAATTTCATATAATTTTTCATGGGTCATGAATATCATCCTTTTAAAAATTTCTTTGTCCAACTATTTAAAATATAAAAATTATCTTAGCTTGTGGGCCATACAAAAATAAGTGACAGATCACTGACTTCTGCAAAAACATGGCTTTTCTGCTTAAATGACCTACTGTTGGTTTCTGATTTGCAACTAAGAACCCTGACTAATACATTTAGTCTATGCCTATTTCAAAAAAAGTTTATTCACAAGCTGCTGAGATAGACAAACACCCATTCTGTTTTTCTTCAACTGTCGGAGAAGAATTTTCCACATAAACCTCCATGGGTCACCTGCTGCAATTTTTAGCAATCCATAGACTCCTTGCGCTGTCTAATATAATCCCAGAGTCTCCTTGTGAGGAAAGATTTTAGATACACACTCCCCCCCCGCCCCCCATAGATTACCTTGCTCTAGAGAGCCCTTGCCCATCTGAGGGAGCTATTTGTTTCGTTGTCACTTGAACCACATGACTGTGGATAGACACAGCTCAGCGGCCATAGCTGTATCTCAGCCTTTCTGCAGCTGACAGGAAAGATAAGTGAAATAAGACACACAGAGATGGCAATAAAATAAAGTAGGCTGCAAGATGGAAGCAGGTCATTCCCTGGACTCATTTGTAAGGTGGATTCAGGAAATTGTACTACACCATTCTGGAAGCTTAAACTGACCAGTCGTTGACATTTAGAGTCTGTCCCTTTTTATCCAGGCACTTCACTGCAAGACCCAGACTCTGTTTGCATTTTGAAATCGAATACCTTGCCTAATACAAATATGATGCTTAGCAACAGAAATGGATTACAGCTATATTTAGCCACACCAAAGCTGTCTAAAAATGTACCGGACAATATGATTGGCACAATTGGCAATTCCTCTTGTCCTTTACTGACAGTATCACCTGCTTTTTATTTTGACATGAGGAGAGTCTCATCAGTCTGAGGTGATTTGATTTGTCAGGGGAACGATGAAAAGGCAGAGGCTTAGCTAGACAAGAAGGCTTCTCCTCGGTTATGGGTTTATAATTTATAAAAAAGTCCTGCCTGCGTTAGGGACTCTTTCCACTTTTAAATATTTGATCCTCAATTTCACTTTTGAAATTATAATAATTAAAAGAGAAAGCAAGTTATTTGGGGACCTGGAAGAAGGTACCTAAGATTGAGAGAAAAAAGTGACTTCTCAAATATCCACAGTAATAAGTCGTGTTAGTAATTGCAGCACTTTGGGAGGCTGAGGTAGGAAGATTTCTTGAGACCAGCCTGAGCAAAAGCAAGACCCCGTCTCTACAAAAAATGGAAAAATTAGCTGGGTGTGGTGGCACACGCCTGTAGTCCCAGCTACTCAGGAGTCTGAGGCAGGAGGATCGCCTGAGCCCGGGAGTTTGCAGTGAGCTATGATGACGCCACTGTACCGTAGCCCAGGGCAACAGAGTGACCTGTCTCAAAAAAAAAAAAAGAGTATATACTCTTGATGTGACATGAAGAAAATGGCACTTTACCCCTATGCCCCTCTTCCCTAAGACTTGTAACTCCAGTCTAATGCGAAAAACATCAGATAAATCTCAGTCGAGGAGCATTCTATAAAATTTCTGACCAGTACTGCTCAGTAGAGCATCAAAAACAGAGAAAGACTTAGGAACTATCACAGTCAAGAGTAACCCAAGGAGATGACAACTAAAGGAGATGTGGTATCCTGAATGCGATTCTAGAACAGAAAAAGGACATTAGAGGAAAACTGAAAAAATTCTGAATAAACTTTGCACTCCAGTTGACAATATAAATCAATATTGGTTCATTTATTGCAGCAAATATACTATACTAATGTAAGATGCTAACAATAGGGGAAACGGTGTGGGGTGTATGAGAACTCTCCGTACTTTCTTCACGATAATTCTGTAAATCTAAAACTGTTTTAAAATAAAACGCTTCTTAAAAAGAAAAAAGTGGACTTTTCTTTTGCTAGACTAACTCCTTAGCCTTCCACAGACAACCGGAGGTAGCAGGCAGTACCCACAGCGAGCTCAGCCTGCACTTCCCTACCTGCACACGGGTCGTAGAGGTTATACGTGATCAAACACTTTTTAACTGAATCTAGGCAAATATCGGAATGAAAACAGTGTACACGAAAGAATAATTTCCCAAAGCATTTCGTTATTTGTCAGTGCAAATAGAACATAGTCGGTGAAAAACTCCAAGGCTGAATGCGACCTTTTATTTTTAACACAACAGCTGAACTCTCAGTGGTTGCCTGCAATAATGACAACAACTGCCTATAGCCAGCACCTCTTCCAAATTAAGGAACATTCCTTGAAGTTCTCATTAAATGCACATTCCTGTTTTGGGGTTGATATCCTGGGAGCTATGATTGTTCAAGTTACTCTTTACAGAGCTGAATTCTTATATACAGCAGAAGCACTATGAAGAAACCGAAATGTATTCTGCGGAGTAGGTTTGTTGTAAGTATGGTATTCACTACAGATATCTCCTTTGGGAATTTTACAAGAGAAAGTGTTTCTGATTACTACTCCAGGACTGTGTTTTTAGCAGTAATTGCTCCCCTTAAGATAACCTTACAGTGGTCGTTCTTAAAAAGAGAAAAATTGGTGATCGATTATCTTGTCCCGCCCTTCACAATCGGTCACAGGCTAAGCTGGCTAGTTCGCCTCTGTAGCAGTAAAACAAGTGAGGGACTCGAGAGCTCCCTTCTGCTGCCTCCAAATCCTGCTCTGGGAATTTGGGGGCTGCCTGGACAGAGGCAGCTGCCTCAGGTCATTTTCATGCTGGTTTTTACCTTTCTGATCTTAGCAGTAATTGAGTTCTGATAATGAGCTTTCCTCTCTGCTTTTTTTTTTTTTTTTTTTTTTTTTGCCTGCCTGATGAAGACTTATGGAGGAAAGAAGGGAAAGATCATAGGACTGGATTCGGCATTCCCAGCTCTGCCACTAGATAGGCTTTGTGACGTGGGCAGGGTACCTTGGCTCTCTGTGTCTCACTCTCCTAAGCTGTGAAATTGGATTCATAATACTCACCCCAATTATTTCAGTGTTTCTGTGGAGATCAATGACCATAGTAGGTGTCAGTATCTTTTTAAACTTTAAAACATAATGCAAAGTCATATTTAAATACTTAAAGAGAATGACTGAAAATGCCTGTCAAGCCCTCTAAAATAGCATTTTACTTGTGACCAAGGTGTCAGAAGTTACAATTTGGTCATAAGTTTCACACGACAGAAATCAATTTTGGCTGATTTAAGGAAAAAAAAAAAAAAGAATTCTCTTCAGTGTCTATGTTTTTGTGTCACTGATTAAAAGTCTAAGGCAGATATTTCTAATTGGCTTTGCCCGCATTATATTACACCACCTTCCAGTAACGGAGTTGGGAAATGAAAATCTGACACTTTTGGCTTGTAAAGTGGGAAGTAGGCACTGTTTCCCACTAAGACTCATAAAGTAGGATTCCCCAAACATAGGAAGTTTCAGATGCTGAGTAGTATCCTAGCAATAATAAATACCTCCTGTATGGAATTTTTAGTTGGGGAGTGAGGCTACCTAATGTTGGAGAAATCGCAAATATACATCCAACAGAATTGACCTCTATCCTGGATATGTTCCTGGTACTCCTATCTGTGACCTTTTATCCATTACATAGCCTTTTTTGTGTTTGTTTTTTTTTTTTTGAGACGGGGTCTCACTCTGTTGTCCAGGCTAGAGTGCAGTGGCGTGATCGTATCTCACTGCAACCTCAAACTCCTGGGCTCAAGTGATCCTCCTGCCTCAGCCTCCCAAGTAGCTGAGACTACAGGCTCACATCATAACGCCCAGCTTATTTTTCTAGTTTTAGTAGAGACAGGGTCTCACTCTTGCTCAGGCTGGAACATAGCCTATTTTTATTAGCTTTAGTTTTCTCAAACTTTGGGAAGTTTGCCTTTGCCAGCCAACTCTGACACCCACTTCTGACTCCCAACTAGGTCACAGCCCTTTTCTCATAAGTCCCAACTTGGGCCACAACCCAGAATTGAGGCCACGCAGCAATATAAACCTCTACCATACTCCATAATATTAGCAAATAGCTTGTTTTTCAGGTAGAGTATAAGTGGCCCAAAGTGTTAGGATGGGGTGTGTTTTTATATGTACTCTTAAAGTTATTCTTTCAAATTTTGGAAATGCTAGTTCTTTTTATTATCAGAAATGTTCTCTAAACGGTTTGTGCAGCCATTCTCCTGATGGTGCCTATGAGTGCCAATTACATTTTTAAAAGCTGCTCTTCACATTTTTATTTGATGAATATAGAACTTAAGCCCTGATCTGGAGATGAGAAAGGTCTTATCATATCGAAGTTTCTAAAGAATGCCCCAAATGATCGAGGTGCTCACCAGGGTAATGAGGGGAGGTGACATGACTAGGGGAATATTCAGAATGAAGGCTGCAGGGGGGTTGAAGCCCTCCTTATTACCCAGGGGATTTGCCAGGTTTTAGGCAGCAAGGAGAGACTATGAGGTATGTGCTGCAAAAGTTATTTTCAGAACTTGTAAAGATTTAATCATTTTCACTGTTTTTAACTGAAGGAGCCTTTTATTTCTTCTACTACATTGGAACAAATTTTAAAAGGAAAGCACACAGTCCCTGACTTAGAATAATTGACTCAAAGCGCTTACTCCTTTCCTGCCCGTATTATCATCACTGCCCTTCGACAGGCTGCACACAGATGGACTCTCATCCATGCACTCCTCAAGCACTGTTAGGCACCGATTTTGGGCCTTGCACTGTGCTAGGCAGAGGGGAATTTGATGTGAAGCCAGCAAAACTTGATCTTCAAGGATCCTCAATTTCATATGCCTCTTCCAAGAGGGCACCTAGCAATATATTCATGTGAACATGTTTTTGCAAAATTTGCAAAAGTAAGATATTTTAATCACAATTGATGAAGACCATCATCTTTTTCCACTCTGACATCCCCTCTATCACAATTCTCCCTTGTGCCTGGTGGCATCGGAGGGTCCATGATCATTTTGGGGATTTCTCTAAGGGAATTTGAGCTAGGAATACATGTAGTTTGGCATTAGTGGGATAAGTTTATGTAGTTGGTAGTCATTTCTGTGACTAGTCGAGCTGTGCTGGCCATCCCAGCTTAGGAATGGCTAGTTAAGACTACTTCTGCTTTTTTTTTTCTGACACCAAACATGTGGTATCTTTTCTAACAACAAATATATTGTTCTAATACCAATTCTCCAATTTTCCTACACCCTCAATTCCTTTAATTCCTTTCAACTCTGACACTAACCATCCAGAGTTAGCCCAAACCCCACAGGTTAAGGGCTCAGTCCCACAAAACTGCCCCCACCCCAGATGCCAGTTGCCAGTCCTGGGTCCCCAGCCTACTCACACTTCTGTCCTCCTTGGCTGCAAATTTGCGGAATCCCATAACCTCCCCCACAGCTTTGATAATTTGTTAGAACAAATCACAGAACTTAGGAGAGCGCATTCCTGATGATTACTGGTTTATTATAAAGAATAAAACTCAGGAACAACCAATGCGAGAGATACACAGGGCAAGGTGGGAGGAGAGAGGGTACGGCAGCGCTTCCCCTCTTCTGTAACACCACCCTCCCAGCACGTCAACACTACCAGCCTGGAAGCTCTCTGAATCTCATGATTCGAGAGATTTTACTGAAGTTTCGTAATGTAGGCATGATTGATTAAATCATTGGCCATTGGTGATTGAACTCAATCTCTAGCCTTCCTCCGCTCCCTGGAGGTTGGAGGATCGGGGTGAAAGCTCTGGCCCTCTAATCACATGGTTGGTCTTTCTGATCACCAGTCCCCATCTTGAATCTATCTAAGGGTCCCATCTTGAGTCACCTCATTAGCATAAACTCTGGCATGGTTGAAGGGGGCTCGTTATGAGCAACAAGACACTCCTATCAGGAAATTCCAAGAATTTAGGAGCTCTGTGCCAGGAACTGGGGGCAAAGACCAACTATATTTTGTTAGACCACAATTCAACACCGTTAATTTGATTGATGAAGCTAGGAAGTCAGACAATGAAATAAACTTTCCTGAACCATGTACCCAAAAACTACCCCCAAAATTACCTCCCAAGCAGCAATTCTTCGGCCCAGTGTTCCTTGTAATGATCCTTCATTTTTGCTTTGCTACAATTGAAATAAGGGACAAAGTATGAAAAATATTAATAGACTTTCTATAGTGTATTCAAATGTTGTTATCCTGTAATTTGTTGTTTTGTGTGATGAAGTACTGTTTGGATTACATATATTTTTTACTATTACATATTATTTAGCATTAGATATAGAATTTATTGACTAATAGAGTATGAGGTTGCTCTTCCATATTTGTAAAATAGAAGAATTGGAGTCTTTGGATGATTTTTAAATTTCTTTCCAATTTTTCACTTCTTTCATTTTAATCAGTTTTTAGCCTTCATTAAATCATGGGCTTCAAGCCTTTCGTCAAATGCCTCATCTCCTTCCTGCAGCTTCAAAGGGGAAAATCAGATTCAATTTATAGCATTTTTATTGACAACACCATTTTTGAGAATATAAATCAATTAAGCTATATGGACTACCTGTACCTATTCCTTTATCATAGCATAACATTTTTAAATGGTTCTATTCTATTAAGAGGTATCTAAAGTGTTTTCATTTTTTTTTTTAAGTCTCTGTGAAGACGCAGGTTGGCCATAGCAGATTGTAAAACTGCAGGGTTTAGCAAGGAAATGACTTAAGCTAATTGAGAAGTCATGAAGGAGGAAGTTAATTGAGTGAATTAGTAACTTAGTTACTAGAGTGAATTTTTCCTGACTGAAAGAAAGCAAAGAGGTTAGACACAGACTTTGGACAGTGGTAGAAGAACAAAAGGGAGGATGGGAAGAGCATAATTTTTTTCTGAACAGGAAGAAGAAAGAGCAAGGAAAGGAAATATGAGAGAAAGTCTGCTGCCGTGGGAGTCATGCTGTACAAGATTCTGAATTAACATACACAAGGGGAGACACCCTGAAATATCTACTGTGACTTTGAATGAGTGATTTATTCCTAGCATGCCATAGGCCCAGAAACTTTAAAACTGAGAGAAAAACAAGGTTTTTTGAAAAGTAGAAGAAAAAAATTAAGAGTTTGTTATGGAATGGCTGTTAATGACATAGTAACAAAAGTTTATTTCGAGACTTGTTTGACTGTTATTGAAGTTTGCTTAATTTTGTGTAACACCTCTAGTATGTGTATGCATTTGTAATCAGTGTTTCAGTGTAGTAAAGTGGTTAAGAACACAGTCTTCAAAAACAGACAAGACTGGATTCTGATTAAGACTGGTAACTTAAATTCTCTGAGCCTCGGTTTCTTCCTTTATAAAGGCAGAATAATACTTGATGCTGGCTTGCTGAGAGGATTAAATATTAATACTAGAAAGAAAGCCTTGGCAATGTCTGGTCAATCAGGATTACCAAATAAGAAGTGGTTTACGTCTGAGTCTTTGAACAAGTAACCATTACCAAGTGTCACTAGCTCTCTGTAAGACATTGTCAGAGCATGGCTAGCCCTTGGTCCCATCCACCTCCATGGAATCCTGGTGGGTCTAGAGGTCACCTAGTCCCCATTCTCCCCACCAAGGCAGGAATTCCCTCTACAATATCCATTACTTGTGCCTGAACATGTCTACTTTGGAGAAATCACTTCTCCGTGTGGTAGACTGTCTTGCTTTGGAATAACTGGTAGGAAACTTTACCTTATATTGAACCAATTTACAAAAATCTGGCTCTAACTTCTCCTCTGGGTCTTTGTTCTGCCACCTGGAGCTCACACAGTCAGTCACTTCCTTATTTCAATCAGTGAATGTGCCCTGCCCCCACTGCCATAGGCCTTCCCTGTCCCAGGCTCCTTCCTCCCCAGTCCAACTGCTGCATTTTGGGGTCCTTCAACTGAAGGAAAAGTCTCATGGGGAGGCTACCTCTGAGCACAGTGATTTGCAGAGAGGACCTTTTGCAAATGTTTGTTTAAGGTGAGGATAGAGGATGTAATTTAAATGGACACCATGATTGTTCACTTTGTCAATTATCTGCTGAATAATAAAATCAAAATAGAGCTTCTCTCTCCTCTGAGAAAGTGTCCACTGAAGAGGATAGAGACTCCTCTTGCCACTCACCTAGCCCTTCACTAAGAAAATCAAGGAATGTTGGGTTCTTCAGTCAAGTAGAGCCTAATCAGGAATATGGGAAAATAAAACAGAGATTGATCACTTGCTTAGTGAGGGACTGAGAAAACACTTGAAGGGGGCTCAGAGTCTGTCTCTGACTCTCTAACTCCCTCCTCTTCCCTCCTTCATCCTTCCCCTCTCCTCCCTTTGTTTTACTCACTTAGAAGCAACCTTTTGGTTGAGTATCAAGAATTGGAGCACATAAGCATTTGGGTTTGCAAATAATTTAACTTTGTCTTCCTTTATAGCCCTCTGGTGCTTGTATTTTCCAGGGTCTGCTTTTAATAATAATACCTACCATTTATCAACCATTTACTATGAGACATGGAATTATCCTAAGCAATTTAACATATTAACTCAATCAACCCTCAAAGTAACCATTGGGGAAGAGACTATTACTGTTCTGTTTATAAATGAAAGAGAGTAGGAAATGGTTAAGCATCTTGCACAAGGATGCATAAGTTAATAAGTGGCCAAATGAAGCTTCAAACTCAGATCCACAACTTCATTCTCTACACTCTGCCCATTATATAATATTCTCTTCCCTATAAAGGAGAATTTTTTTTTCAAAGCCCTAGCCTTACAAAGTTACCAAATTATTGTGACAAACTGTGGACAACTTTTCATGGCAACAGATAGGATATCCAACTTGAGCTTTCCATGGCAGAATCTTCTATTGGAGTTCAGTTTGTTTCTGAAACAGCCATAAAGTAAGGGTAATGATCTTACTCAAGTTTTTTGATTCCTGAAAGAAATTGCTTGAGGAAGAGTTATCCTGAAATAACATTCCTAAAATTGTGTGTTCTTCAGGGTTATGTAAGGCAGATTTTATCCTGAACGTGGACTCAGCCCATTATGAGGTTCTCAAGACTTTCCAGTAAGATGCCTTTGCCAGTTCTCAATTTATTGCCTCCCAGCTCCAAATTCACTCCTCCTTGCCTGCTTTGCAAAAACGCAACTGGGCCCTTTAAAAATTTTTTCCTTTGCCATCTGGTATGATGTTAAGCTTTGTAACTAGGGCTTGTTGGTAAGATTTTAAAAGATGAATGGGTCTTCCTTCCTGGTTCCTG
>RJWJ010022760.1:0-26484 GCA_004363605.1 Indri indri | reverse complement strand
AATGCTGGCGAGGATGTGGAGAGACAGGAACACTCTTACACTGCTGGTGGGACTGCAAATTAGTGCAACCTCTGTGGAAAAGAATTTGGAGATACCTCAAAGAGCTAAAAATAGAAATACCATTTGATCCAGCAATAGCACTATTAGGCATCTACCCAAAAGAGCACAACACATTCTATGATAAAGACATCTGCACCCGAATGTTTATGGCAGCGCAATTCACTATCGCAAGGATGTGGAAACAATCCAAGTGCCCATCAATTCATGAGTGGATTATTAAAATTTGGTATATGTATACAATGGAATATTACTCAATCATAAGAAATGACGGTGATCTAGCACCTCTTATACTTTTCTGGATTAAACTTAAGCCCATTATCCAAAGTGAGGCACCACAAGATTGGAAGAATGAGCTCCACTTGTACTCGCCATCAAATTGGTACTAACTGATGAACAGTAGGGTGCTCACATGGCAGTAATACTCTCCAGGGATTAGGGGGATGGGGGGTAAACCCGCAACTAAAGGACACGGGGAGCATTGTAGGGGGGAAGGGCATGCCTTTAACCCTCGCTTGGGGGAGGCAAAGACATAAAGTGTAACCATAATGTTTGTACCCTCATAATTCCCTGAAATGAAAAAAAAAAAAAAAGAGTGATTTGATTCCAGCCCAAACGCTGTTCTGGGGGAGAAAGCTTCTCTCTCTTCTCCAACCTCCCGGACTCTCTCTTCATCCATTGCTCATCTCCCCTGAGATAAGACATAACTATTCCAACTGATAGGAATCCAGACCCTTCTTTGGATCCCACTGTGGGGCACATCGGTTTACTGTGTCTCCTGACAGAAATTAGGCTCTGTGCTTTCTCTTTCACCTCTGGTGCTCAGATTCTTTCCTGTTTTCAGACACTTCTTGAAAAGCAGGTCTGGGAAGGGTCTCCTAACTTGCCAGGGGAAGCTCTCATGCTAGTCTCTGGTCCACCAGGAATTGGCGGGTGACCCCAACCCGCAGGCCCTCTGCGAGAGCTGCTCATTCCTGGGTTGCTGCTCTGCTGCTTCTGGTTCTCACAGGCACTCTGGCCCTGGATCGAGGTTTGGGGGGAAAATGAAAGCCCCGTTTGAACCAATGACCTACAGTATTTAACACCGATGATTAGACTCTGTATCGGTCCATTTGCATTGCCACGAAGAAAATGGCTGAGGCCGGGTAAGTTATAAGGAAAAGAGGGTTATTCACCTCACAGTGCTGCGGATTGTGCAAGAAGCATCGTGCTTGTGGTGAGGGCTCTGGGGAGCTTCCGGTCACCGCAGAAGGCAAGGTGGGAGCGGGCATGTCACATGGCGGGAGCATGGCAACAGAGAGAGGAGGAGGAGCCAGGCTCTTTTCTTTCTTTCTTTCTTTCTTTCTTTCTTTCTTTCTTTCTTTCTTTCTTTCTTTCTTTCTTTCTTTCTATTAAGGAGATACACATGTTTTTGTGACATGTATGCTTTGTATAATGCTTAAGTCGGGGCTTTCAGTGCACTGATCACCAGAATAGTGTTCATTGTACCTGACAGGTAAGTTTTTACCCCCACCCCACCTTCCTCTTCTTGCTTTCCAATGTCCTTTACATGTCTTGTGCCTGCGTGTGCCCATCGTTTAGCTCCCAGTTATTAGTGAGCACATGTGGTGTTTGCTTTTTAAGCAACCAGCTCTCCCTTGAAGTAATAAAGCGAGAACTCCTTTTGCGGGGAGGGCACCATGCTGTTCATGAGAGATCCACCCCATGACCCAAACACCCCCCACCAGGTCCGCCTCCAACACGGGGGGTCACATTGCGACACGAGATGTGAAGGGCCAAGCAACCAAACCATATCAGACTCCTACGAGCCATTTTTCTCATTCATTTTGTTACTGGAAGAATCTTCCTCCTACTGCAGAAGCTGATGGTGCCATATATTCGCCTCCTCAGCTTCCTTGCAGTGGGGTTAGCTGTGGAATTCAGTTCTAACCCATGAGTCACACTACAAGGCTTCGGGAATTTATATTCCTCCTCAATAAAAAATAAATAGATGCTTAAAGAAAGCTTGTTATAGGCTTCATCCTTCAGGCACAGCTGTGTTAGGATACGGTGCTTGGAGGTGAGGCTGTCCTGTGACCGCATCTAAATGAAAGACATTGCACTGAGGAGCACGGCAGAGGCAGGAGGACAGGGCCTGGGTCCCCAAGGACAATCTTGAGACTCTGCGTCTTTGCATGAAACCCAGCACAGCCCAGCAACCTCTGGATGCCTTGTTAGGCAAGACAGTTAACCTCTTAACCATTTAAGCCAGTTTTAGTTGCACATTCTGTAACCTGTACTTAGCAACATCCTAACTGGTATGACTTGCTTTGGGGAAGGCTACAGGGTCCTCCTGAGATTGTTAAAGTGGTACTTTATTTCTCCATCGGCTCTGAGTTTTGTGTGTTTTCCCCAAGACACAAAACTCCAGAACCCTGGAAGAGCAAAGCTGTGGAAGGGACTCCAAACACTAATATAATTTTCCACTATCCACAGCAAAAACTCTCATAAGCCCTTACATTAAAAAGAAGTAGAAATTTATATAGAATATAAAGCAAAACACTTGGGGCTTATTGCAGATGGTTATCAGTGAGTTATCTGTATCATACTATGTAAAATTCTCTTTAGATCTTGTGTTTTACTAAGCATCAATAAATACTTTTGTTATCTTTATAAATCTACAGTTAAACCCCCTCAAGCCAATATTAAATTCATATACATATATGGATTAGAGAGGTAGCTTACTGTGGTGGACAGAGGTGTTTGGAGGCAGACTACCTTGATTTATAATCCCTGCGTAGCATTTTGCTGCGCGCATACTCGTGGAGAAGTCACCTAACTCCAGTTGCCTCAGTGTGTCAACGTTAAATGAGATGATGACAACAGCACCCATCTCACAGAGTCACTGCCACATACATCATCTGCCTGAGGGCAAAGCATGGGTATAGTAGGTGCTGAGTGTCTTAGCGGATGTAATTATGTCGATGATACTTTCATCTGCTGTATTTCACTTGGTTTTTGCCCCAGTCATCAAACCAAACATAAAGACACTACGAGAAATGTAGCAGAATACATATATTCTAGAATGAAGGGTTTTCTCTGTTATCTTAATCCTTCATGGTTTGTCCATGGTAACTTAATCTTTTATCCTACAGCTTAATTTTCAAGCAGGCGTATTAATATTAGGCCCAGTGGGATGATAATTTGGTAGATAATGTTTTCCCATATTGTTTTTATTTTATTGAAATGTCAAAATATTCTTTGCCCTGAATTCCAGCTCAGGGGGAAATAAAAGACCGAAGACTTGGCAGACTAATCTGACCACCCAGAACCAGGATTGGACTCACTGCTGCACATTTTCAGCAAAAGTCCTCACGATAAACCACCCTCGAAATTGCCATTAATTTACCTGTTGAATTGCCTCGGAGGACCCTTGACTGTGTGGCTGCTGCTATCGCGAAGCACCTACTGTACATCAGTGCTGTGCAGGGCATTTGATATGCATCGGCCAATCCTACGACAAGCTCGTGTTTGCATGAGGTTTGGGGGATCAAGGCAGTTGTCCGAGGTCCTGTAGTTAGTAAGTGGGAGAACCAGGATTAAAACAACGGTCTGTTTTTCCCCCAATTGTCCCCCGCCACACAAAATCCTACTCACTTCCATAAGATGAAATATTCCTAAAATGATTTTTTTGAAAATTTTTTATTGTGGCAAAATACACATAACATAAAAGTTACCATTAGTGACACGTATATTCAGTGTTGTGCAACCATTACTTCTACCTAGTTCCAGAATATTTCCACCACCCCAAAAGGAAACCCTGTACCCCCTAAGAAGACACTCTCTGTTCCCCCTGGCTCTTGGCCACCTCTAATCTTCTTCCTGTCTCTATGAATTTGCCTATTTCAGATATTTATGGATATTTAATATAAATGGAATCAATCATATGAGGGACTTTTTAATTAGAATTCTTTTGAAATTTGGAAAATCTGTAAGACCAAATGATCAAAACTTTAACTTATAATGGGAAAGTTTTCATGTATCTTAATAAAACAGTTTCAGTGTTGGGGTTTTCCCTTAATTCATGTCACACAAACTGCATGGAATTTGCTGTCAAGAGGCTTGGGTTTAGGATCTATCTCAGTTATGTGCTGGCTTTGTAATGCTGGGGAAATAACGCAAGGTAACACTCTGGGTCTACATGGTGGTCGGTTTAGACCATCTTGAGGTCCAGTCTTAGAATATTCCTACCTAGTTGGCTGTGGCTTAGGGACAAGTCTTAACTCAGGTAGTAGGAGCTGGGCAGTGCCATCCACACAGTCCTGAGAACTGGGAATGTTTTTATAAGTAACACTAGTAGCAATAGTAGTAGTAATAATAATATAAAGAGGTGACTACCTACATAATATGATTTGAAGGTCATCATAAGACCTAGTGCCACCTCAAATATATTCTCGATCAGATTGTCACTTGTATATGAAATTTGACTATTAAACTCATTTTCTTTCTGCACAAAGGTATTGTTACCAGAAGGCAACTGCTGAACTACGTACATCTTGCCTTGCCTGGTGGCTAATATTGTCTTACATTTCTGTGTGCTGTGCAGTAGAGACTGACATTTTCAGCTGAGTGCGCATATCACAGCCCCAGGTCTACACTCATCTTCTGCCATTCCCAGCAGGAATCAGCACGCTTCCCCTTTGACTGCTGAGCATCAAAGTCTAGACACTCCGATTTTGCGATGCCCGTTCAATCTGGTTTGCATTGTTACTCCTCGCAGTAGCCAGTTCTCAAGCCCAAGGCCCAGCTTCATGTAACTCTGGCCTCATCCCTTCCTGCTTCCTTTCTTTGCCCGCCAGTGGCTGATCCTGGAGAAACTACAGCCAAGCCCTTTTAAGTGCCTGGGCTCTGGCATGGGTGGCCTGTTTGTAATTTCTGGCTCTCCATCTACAAGCTGGGTGACTATGGGGAGGTTTCCTAACTCAGCTTTCTAAGCCTCTGTTTCCTCATTTGCATGCTGGAAAAGATGGGGGATTTTATCATCACACAGACATGGAAAGATGAAGCACATCTTGAGTTGTTCCTCAACTGCTCAATTTAACAGGGGTTTTGGTGTTTAAACAAACATCCAAGCAAGACTCATTAGGCTGGAAGAGGGCTTAAATGTCATAGCCTACAAGCAATGTTAGCAAGGCTACAAATGAAGTAAATGAATAGAATTCCATAATAGCTAACATTCACAAGAAGTATAAGAGGTAGGAATTATCCACCATTAATGACAAGAACGCTAAACCACAGAGAGGTTAATGGCTCTGAGGTCACATAGCCAATCAATGGTAGGGCTAGGATTCGAACACAGACAGCTTAGCTCCAAAGCCGGTGCTACCAAACAATTGGCTGTATTTCCTGAACAAATCATCTAAAGAAGCATTTCAATATGGTTTATGTTATTGCTCGTGGTAAAAATAGGTCCAGTGAAAGTCACTAAGGAGGGCAGCTTACTCATATTCCAGCGATGAAATTGTGGTACCCTATGAGGATGTGAATTCTGAAGCAATAAGGCGTTCAGGCAGATTGGAAAGACTATTTGGGACACGTGAGAGGGTTCTTTCACTGCAAATGGCAGGTTGCTCCTGGTGAGCCCAAGGTTTCTTCCTAGGATCCCATGAATGCAGACCTCGGAATTCTGGGTTAGATCTGCCACTTCCTGCACGACTCCAGTGTGTCTGGCCCTCTGCTAGGTCCCTCATGAGCACCAGTTCTAATCTTCAACACAGTCCTGGAAACGGCTGTTGTTCCTCCCGTTTCTCAGATGGAGACATTGGTCTCGGACACAGACACAATCTGTAAAGAATGGGTCAATCATCTCAGCCTTTCTAATGCCAAAGCTCAGGTCTCCGAAAGCAGCTTTCGTGTAATATTAAACTCCTCAACAACAGCAAGGAAATAAAGCATCTGTGCAGAAGAACTTGCCTGATTCATTCCTCACTATGCTATTTTTAATTGTTATAATGTTAAAGTAGATGAGGATGGTGATAGCATTCATAATCATAATTTGAATGCTACCCTAATAGGCTTTTATTGACGCTTGGGAATCGGTCAGGGTTGTACGTGGAGTATTTAAACTGAAATGTCGTTTCCAATACTTAATAGAATCCAATTAGGATTTTATTGATTAATTAGTGTCTACATGAAGCATTCTATTTTTCTAAAGGCCAGTAATGTGCCTGACTGTTCCCTAAATGTTAACATATTCAGATAATTATAACTGCATCATAATCTGCTTAGACTGTTGAGTTATTTGCTATTATCGAGGTTTTGGATTTATGTAATCTTTTAAAGTAAAAACGATATTTAAATAATCTAAAATAATTGTTACAGAAAATATCTGTTAAGTACCCATTGATTTGTGACTATAAACATGCTACATTTTCCTACACAGAAGCTCATTTCAAATGCTTTCAATGCAACAAGCACAGGGTGTGGATACAAAGGAGATCCTGCCACCAATAATGGGCATTGCAGTGTCTTAAGGTCAAATGCATTGTTTAAGGAATTTCAAATAACAGCACAGCAGCATGAATGTAAAACACAGCCTTAAAATTCAAACCAAGCATATGCAGTAAGTGGTGTTTGGCTAAATCCTGTCTCAAGTGTCAGTTGGTAACTGTTTGCTATCACCACCTATTTTTCCAAAAAGAGCTGAGCTGAGATTGGAAGGTACTTAGAGGCTTAGTGCCAGAAGAAGTGAGGTGATGAAGAAATTGGAGCAGGCAAAAATACATTAAAGAAGTCCCACCAGTTGGGCCAGTGCCTAGTGATCACTGGTCAACTCTTACGTCATGGATACAAAGGCAAAAAGTACTCATGTGTTGTTATGGGGCGAATTAAAAGAGTGATGATCTAAGGCATATATGGGCTTCAAACTGTACTCTGATGAGAACGAAATGAGTCTGCTGAGAAGCTGCAGTCTGAATGCCAGCAGACTCCAGACCAAGAAGTCCAAAGACAGGAAAGATCAACACTCCTTCTGAAGGCAGCCAGACAGATGGAGTCCCCTCTTACTCTTCTAAAGTAAAAATGATATACTCTCATCAAAATACTCTCAGGGGAAGAGAGCCATCAGCCTTTTTGTTCCATTCAGGCCTTCAAGGGATTGGGTGAAACCTACACACTGGGGCGGGTGACTTGTTTTGCTCAGTTGACTGATTCGAGTCTTAGTCTCATCCAGAAACACCCTCGCAGATGCGCCCAGAAAAATGTTTGACCAAATAGCTGGACACCCCTGGCCCAGTCAAAATGAAATGTAAAATTAACCATTGCACGTAGTTTTGGAGCTCTCTTTAAGTAATGCAGGCGCAAAAAGGCCTGGACTACCTCCTGTCACCGTACTCAGTAGTTTTTAAATTTGGTTGCACACTGAAAGCACCTGGGGAACTTCACAAATTCCTAATGCCTGAGTCCTAACGCCCCTAGAGAGTCTCTTCTACTGGTCTGATCCTAAATGTGCGGTCAGGACTGAGAGCCACAGCTACAGCCCTTGTTCTGACATGCGGCGGTGTCCCTTTGCTCTCAGCTACCAGGCACGGTCTTTCTGCCTTTCTCAGGTGGCTTACAGTCAGTCACCCCATCCTGAGAAGTGGCCAGGCATCAAATTGCATGTAGAGCTTTTAGCCTACACAAAAGCAGTCCTATTACGTCCTGTAACTATCCTCACTCCATTGCAGGGGAAGTTTTTCCCACGGAGACCCAGGCACACTTCCCTTTTCTGGGGGTAGATGGAAAATGTTCACCTTTGCCCTTCAGGCTAACCCCCATGAGTCACCTCAGTCACGCTAGCACAGTAGCAAATTGCTGCTCCACAGAAGTTCAGAAGTGGCAGCTATTGTTTCTTAACTATATTTTACAGATTTTTCCACATCTGCACCCTTGCTGAATGGAGAAATTGCACATCCTGCCCTCTGCTTGCTACAATTGCAGCAGCTGTGTTGAAATAGGATATATTTGGACACAGGGAGGGAGAGTGATCACAAGTGTCTGGATCCCGGCTATCTTCAAGCCCCTCCGGCCATGAAACCATCAGTATTGTGTGCATGGTACGCGTTCAACAACTGTGCACTAGTAACACTGACTTCGGCTTTGCAGCGTCTTCCACGTGGCAACCATGTTCCCATGTTGCTGGCAGCTGCTAAGTCTGAGACACGTCTCTGTTCCACAGGAACTTCAGACTCAGCCGATGCAGCACAGATGAGCCCACGTGGGGCAAGTAGAGGAGGGACCTACACTACCATGTCCTTCCTTTACCACAGGGATGTAGAAAAGAGGGGTCGAAGGTGTGGGTGGAACTTGGACTGGACATTTTTAAAACAAGCGTCTCTGGGTAGGGGTAGGGAGAAGTGAAGAAAGCACTTTGCACACAGGGAACACAACTTGAGCAAAATTCTGAGATTGGAGAATGAGGACAAGGGGTGGGAATGAGGGGCCTTGCCTCTGGCAGAGATGTCTGATGGAGCTGACCCGGCATGTCATGGCATCTATATATTTTCCCAAAACAGCAAAAGTCCGTGTTTCTCTCTATCTACCTCTTTCACAGCGCACTTGGACATTCCTGTATTTGTTTGCTGGTTTATTTTTCTCTTCAACTAAAATGTCAGTTTGTTTCTAGAAGGGACTTTTTTTTTTTTTCTAATTGGTATATTCAGACTTCTAGCTTAGTGTCTAGCACAAAGTAGATACTCAATATACAAATGCCCAGTGGATAATTGAATGAATGAATGAATTGGTGAATAGCCTAATGAGTGGATACAGGATGTCAGTAATTTAATTTTCCTTTTCATATGCATCCTGAGTGAAAGGATAGCTTAGAGAAAAATGTCAATTTTATAACAATACTGAGTTTTGCTATTTGCGTGTGCCCATTATTCCTTCTACTAGAGATAGATATTTATATATTTGCCACTCATAAAGCTTTTTCTTCAAATTTAGGGAGACCGACTGCAAAAGTTGATGACACTGTATTTTGGGTTCAATTATAGACACCTGGTTGGCTTGCAGAAGCGTGTGCCCCAGCAGCAGTGAGGGTCTGTAAGGAGAAGATACGGCACGACATTTGGTTTGTGTCCCTGTCTGAATTACACTGTTCCACCTGCTCTGGTTTATTCCCCTCTTCTTACCTCCTCTCCACAGACAGTCGTTCGTTTCTCCATTCAAGCACTGAGTAAACAGAGGTGAGTAAGACTCTCTGACTTTGGCACAGCACTTGGCGGCTGAGCGTATCAATCAGGGTCAATAAAGAAGACAGAAAACACATAAAAAATTAACCAGATTAAAAAAAAAAAGCATACAGTGAAATGCACAGGTCTCAAGTATACAACTCAACAAGTTTTCATGGTATACACACCCATGTAACTAACACTCCGCAATCAAGGTATAGAACATTTCCATCAACCAGAAAGGCTCCCATACCTCGTCCCTGAAGGAAACCAGTGTCCTAATATGTAATAACCACAGGGGAGTTTGCTCTTGAACTTTTTGCAAATAGCATCACATAGTATGTGGTCTGTGCCTGGTTTCTTAAACTTGGCATACGGTTTTTGAGATTTATTCGTGTTCTTGTGAGTTCCCTTTTTTATTGATGAGAGGTATTCCATTATACAAAAATAAGACAGTTTTTTGATTCATTCTTCTGTGGATGAACACCTGGACTCTTTACAGATCTCGGCTACTATAAATAAAGCTGCCGTGCACATTCTTATGCACTCATTTTTTAACCCCTACGTTCATTTCTCTTGGATAAATACCTAGAAGTGGAAACGTTGGGCCATAAGGTAGGATTTCTATAATGGTCGACATTGTCCGATAGTGTCAACATTTTTTCCCAAGTGGTTGTAGCATTACATACTACCACCATCAATTTATGATAGTTCTAATTTTCCCATGTAGTTGTCAACATTAGCTTTATAACAGGATTTTAATTTTAGTCATTCTGTAGTGATTTTTCACTGGAGAGCTCATTTGCATTTCACTGGTGACTGACGACCTTGAACTTTTTTGGTGTGTTTTGTCAGCCATTTCACGTATTCTATTGTGAAGTGTTTGTTTACATCTTTTGATTGATTTTGAAATAGGTTGTCTTTTTATTATTTACTTCTATAAATTCTTTTTGTATATTGAACATAAGTTCTTTTTCTCTAAGTCTGTGGCTTTTTTATTTGCATAACTATATATTTTGATGAGCAGAAATTTTTTATTTTGTTGAAGTCCAATTTATCACTTATTTTTCATTTTACATTTAATGCATTCTGAGTCATTTTGGGCAATCTTTGCTTACTTCAAGGTTGTGAAGATATTATCCGGTTTTCTTAAAGAAGCTTTATAGTTTTAATTGTACTTTAGTATATGATCCATCTTGAATTAATGTTTGTGTATGGTGTGTTGCAAGCGTAAAGGTTCATATTTTTACTTTTACATGTTTATCTAATTGCTCCAGTGTTACTTGTTGAAAAAATTATCTTGTTCCCACTGAATTACTTTGCCACTATAAAAGCAAAGAAACAAACAAAATCTCAATTGATATTTTGGCACTTAAAAAAACCTCAAATACATCTATTTTCAGTAATAGTTTCTGTTCCATCCCAGGGCCCCATTTGTTTGTCTTTATGCCCATACTACATTGTCCTCACAACTGTAGCTTTACAGTAAGTCTTTAAAAACAATAGCAAATCAATAAATGTTGGTGTGGATGTGGAGAGATAGGAACACTCATACACTGCTGGTGGGACTGCAAACTAGTGCAACCTCTGTGGAACAACATGCAGATACCTTAAAGGGATACAAGTAGATCTACCATTTGATCCAGCAATCCCATTACTGGGCATCTACCCAAAAGAATAAAAGACACTCTACAAAAAAGACATCTGCACTCGAATGTTTGTAGCGGCACAATTCACAGTTGCAAAGATGTGGAAACAACCCAAGTGCCCATCAATACATGAGAGGATTAATAAAATGTGGTATATGTATACCATGGAGTACAATTCAGCTATAAGAAACAATGGTGATCTAGCACCTCTTGTATTTTCCTGGATAGAGTTGGAACCCATTCTAGTAAGTGAAGTATCCCAAGAATGGAAAAATAAGCACCATATGTACTCACCAGCAAATTGGTTTTACTGATCAACACCTAAGTGCATATATATCAATAACATTTATTGGGCGTCAGGCAGATGGGAGGGGGAGAAGGGGATGGGTATACACATACACAATGAGTGCAATGCACACCGTCTGGGGGATGGACACGCTTGAAGCTCTGACTGGGGGGCGCAAGGGCAATGTAACCTAAACATTTGTACCCCCATAATATGCAGAAATAAAAAAATAAAATAAAATAAAATAAAAAAGGAGTCTAGAGCAGAGATTCCCAAATGTTCTGGGTTCACAGAGGCCTTAGCGTCTTAGTAATTCTTTCACAGCACCCTTAAGCCAAAGAAATACCTAAAAGTTCTGTTTATTTAGTTAGGTCCAAAAAAAAAAAAATTAGCAAATCCTTTCATCTTTGTCAAGATTGTTTTGGCTATTCTGGGTCTTTTCTCTTTCCATATATATTTCAGAATATACTACTCAATTTCTACAAAAAGTATTTCCATATAAATTGTAGACTGCAGGCCGGGCGCGGTGGCTCACACTTGTAATCCTAACACTCTGGGAGGCCAAGGTGGGCGGATCGTTTGAGCTCAGGAATTTGAGACCAGCCTGAGCAAGAGCGAGACCCTGTCTCTACTAAAAATAGAAAGAAATCAGCTGGACAATTAAAATATACATCTAGAAAAAATTAGCCAGGCATGGTGGTGCATGCCTGTAGTCCCAGCTACTCGGGAGGCTAGGCTGTAGTAGGATTGCTTGAGCCCAGGAGTTTGAGGCTGCAGTGAGCCATGATGACACCATGGCACTCTAGCCCGGCCAACAGAGCGAGACTCTGTCTCAAAAAAAAAAAAAAAAAAAAAAAAAGAAAAAAAGATTGTAGACTGCATTTGCCAATTTATATAGACAAGTTTTAATTAGAATTTCAATGACTATGTACAGATCGGGTTTGGCAAATATTTTTCTGAAAAGGATATGGTAGTAAATATTTTAGGTTTCGTGAGTCATATATAGTTTTGTCATACATTCTTTTATTTTTCAACAATTTAAAAATGTAAAAAATTAGTAGCTTGTGGACTGTATAAAAACAGGCAGCAGTCTGGATTTGGTCTGTGAGCCATAGTTTGCCAATCTCTAGCAGAGATTAATTTAAAGAGAATGAATATTTTAAAAACATTTGAGTTTTTCAATGCATGAATATGGGATACATCTCTTTTATTTGAATGTATTTTATCTCAAGTGGTGTTCTGTGATTGTTAGTGTTGAAGTTTTATACATCCTTTGTTAAATTTATTAAGTATGTTAGGGTTATTTCATTATTATTTTTAATTGTGGTAAAAGAAAAATAACATTTATCATCTTTACCATTTTTAAGTGTTCAGTTCAATGACATTAAGTACATTCATGTTATTGTGCAACCATCAGCATCATCCATCATCAGAACTCTTTTCATCTTACAAAACTGAAACTCTGTACCCATTAAACACTAACTCGCCATTGCCCCTCCTCCTAGCCCCTGATAACCATCATTCTTCTTTATGTCTCTATGAATTTGACTAATCTAGGAACTTGATATAAAAGGAATCATACAGTATTTGTTCTCTTGTGACTGGTTTATTTTACTTAACATAATGTTCTGAGGTTTATCTATGTTGCCGCATGTGTCAAAGTCACATTCTTTTTCAAGGCTAAATAATATTCCATTGTACGTAAGTGCTACATTTTGTTTATATGTAGGTAGACATTTGGGTTGCTTCAATCCCTTGGCTGTTGGGGATAATACCGCCATGAACATGGGTACATAAATATCTCTTTGAGACATTGGTTTCAATTTCTTTGGCTATATATGCACACTGCAATTGCCGGATCATGTGATAATTCAATTTTTAATTTTTGGAGGACCTGCCATACTGATTTCATAGTAGCTGCCCCAGTTTTCACTTTTATCAACAGTGCACAAGACTTCTAATTTCTCCACATCCTCACTAATACGTCTTCTTCTTCTTTTTTTTGGTTAGTAGCCATCCTCATGGTGTGAGATGGAAGTGTATGTTTATTTTGATGATATCTTAAATTAAATAATTTTCTATTGAAATTTGATTGTTGCTAGTATATAGAAATTCTGTTTTGTCCATTCTTAAGAAATATACTTACCAGTTTTCGAAGTTTGTTTTGTTAGAGTCCACAGGGCTTTCTACATACGTGATAATGCCATCTGTAAATTTTACTTGTTTTTTTTTCAATACTTATTCCTTTAAATTTTTTTTTTTGTGAGAAATGATATCCTTGCCTATTTCTGATCTTGTGGAAAAAGTGTTCAAAACTTCACCACTAAATGTGATATTAGCTGTGGGGTCTTTAAAGGACAGCCTTTATCATATTGAGAAAGTTCCCTTCTATTCCTAGTTTGCTGGTTTTAGCCTGAATGGGTTTTGACTTTTTTCAAATGCTTTTTCTTTTTAAAAAGTTTATTTTATCATGATAAGAACACTTAATATGAGATTTACCTTCTTAACAAATGCTTTAAGTGTAAAATACAGTATTGTTGACAATGTCGTACACCAAAGCTCTAGAACTTAGCTGATACTTTGTGCCCATTGATTCCTAATGCTCTGTTTCTTGTCTTCCCAGCCTCTGGCAGCCACCATTCCACTCTTGAAGTCTATGAATTTGACTGTTTTAGACACCTCATAAAAGTGGAATCATTCACTGTCTGCCTTTGAGTGGCTGGCTTATCTTCCGTAGCATAAAGTCCTCAAGGTTCATCCACACTATGACGTATTGCAAAATTTCCTTCTTGTGTAAGGCTGAACGGTATTCCATCTTATGTAAATACCACATTTTATTTCTCCATTCATCTGTCAATGCACATTCAGGCTATTTTCACATCTTGGCTATTATGAATAATTCCGTAATGAACATGGGAGTGCAGATATCTCTTCCAGATTCTGATTTCAATTCTTTCGGATAGATACTCAGAAGTGAGATCACTAGATCTTATATTAGTTCCATATTCCACATCTGTTGAGATGATAACTGTTTCTCCTTCATTCTTTTAATGTGATGTTTAACTTTTCTTGAATGTTTAATCAGTCTCGACTACCTGGGAGAAGCCCTATTTGGTTATATATTGTATTATTCTTTTTTATGTACAGATGCTCCTTGATTTATGATGGGGTTAAGTCCTGATAAACCCATAATTCAAAATTATTATAAGTCAAAAATGCATTTAATACCCTGATAAACCCATCATAAAGTCAAAAAATTGTTAAGTTCAACCATTGTAAGTCAGGGACTGTCTGTGTTGCTAAATTTGTTTGCTGATATTCCCGTAAACAACTTGGTAAAGAAGGGTATTAGCCTATATTTCTTTTTTGTTTCCTGATAATGACTTTCTCAGGTTTTAGTATCAAGATTATGTTACTCAAAATCCTTTTCAGAAGAAAAGACGTGTAAGTTTGTTGAGAGTTAGTATTATTTCACTCTTAAAAATTTAATAGCTTAGCTGGGGCAATCATTTGATATTTTATTTGTGAATAGGAAGTTTTCAATTTTCAGTTCACTTTCTTTACTAAATATAAGACTGTTTAGATTTTCTATTTAATTTTGAGTCAATTTGGTTATTTGTTTTTCTAGAATAATTTGTTCATCATGTGAGTTGTCAAATTTAATTACAAAAGATATTCATAACTGTTATTATACTTTTAATGTCTATAGGATATGTAGAAATATTTCATTTTGATAGTGATGTATTTCTATATACTTTATTCCTGATAGTGATATATTTTTTCTTTCTTTTAAAAAATGGGATATCTTGCTTGGGAGTTTTCAATTTTATTGTTATTTTTAAAGAACCAAATTTAGCTTCTGATAATTTTTCTATTTTTTCCCCTGTTTCACTGATTTCTGCTCTTATTTTCATTATTTTCTTTCTTCCACTTTGGGGTTAACTTGATTTTCACTTTACAGCTTCTTAGGGTGGAAATATAGATGAATGACTTTCAAATCTTTCTCTTTTTTTCTACAATAAGTAGTTAAGTCTATAAAATTTCCTCAAAACACTACTTTGGCTGCATTCCACAAATTCTGATATGCTCTTTTTCAGTATCATTCAGTTCAAATATTTCCTAATATAGCATCCAATTTATTTTTGACCTATTTATTATTTTGAACTATTGTGTTTAATTTCCAAATATTTGGGAATGTTTTTCAAATATACTATTGTCACTGAATTCTAATGTAATTATGTTGTGGTCAACGCTTGTATTATAAACTTTTTATGATTTGTTAAGATTTATTTTCATGGCCCAACATGTAATTTACCTTGGTAAAGATTCCAGGTGCTATTAAAATAAATTTATACTTATTAGGTATGATGTTCGTAATGTTATATACAGGCTAATTATGCCAATTTGTTAATTGTATTGTTCAAGTCTTCAATAACCTTTACTGTTTTTCTAATTATTCTGTTGGTTACTGAGGGATGGGTTCTAAAAGTGGCCTAGAGGCCAGTGATCTACCTTAGACCAATTAAATCTCAGAATCGCTGGAAATGTACTCCTACCAAGTAATTTTAATTTGTCAGCAGGGTTAAAAACTATTGTTCTAGAGAAAAATGAAATTCTTATTGACATTACTTGTTGACAGAAATCACTTCTATAATTACAGTCATGCACCACCTAACAATGGTTTGGTCAACAACAAATCATATATGTGACAGTGGTCTCACAGGGTTGTGATGGAGCTGAAATATTCCTATCACCTAATGACGTCTTAGCCATCGTAACGTTGTAGTGCAAGGTGTGACTCACATGTTTGTGGTGATGCTGGTGTAAAAAAACCTACTGTGCTGCCTGTTGTGTAAAAGTATAGCACAGACAATTATGCACAGTATGTAATACTTGATAACGACAATGAACAGTGTTTCTGGTTTATATATTAGCCAAATTACACTTTTCACCATTATTTTACTGTACTTCTTCTACTTATAAAAAAAATTAACTGTAAAGCAGCCTCAGGCAATTCCTCAGGAGGTTCCAGAACTGTTCTCACAGGGGACGGCAGTTCCATGCCTGCAGCTGCCCCTGAAGACCTTCCAGTGGGACAAGATGTGAGGTGGAAGACAGTGACACTGATGATCCTGACCCTGTGTGGGCCGAGGTTAGTGTGTGTGTGTCTTAGTTTAAGTGAAAAAAAATTGAATAGAAAAAAGCTTATAGAATAAGGATATAAAGAAAAAGAGCTGTACAGCTATACAATGTGTGTTTTAAGCTAAGCTTATTACAAAAGAGCTAAAAATATAAAAAATTTAAAAGGTTTATAAAGTAAGAAGTTTACAGTAAGCTATGGTTAATTTATTATTGAAGAAAGAAAAGTATTTTTGAATGAATTCAGTGTAGCCTTGGTATACAGTGTTTATAAAATCTACAGTACAGAGTAATGTGCGAGGTCTTCACGTTCACTGACCACTCACCCACTCACTCACCCAGAGCGGCATCCAGTCCTGTAAGCTTCAGTGTACAGTTGTACCGTTTTTCTAAATCTTTTATACTATATTTTTACTGTACCTTTTCTAAGACACACAAGTACTTAGTGTGTTACAATTGCGTACAGTGTTCAGTACAGTAACATGTTCTATAGGCTTGGAGCCTGGAGGCGATAGGCTGTCACCCGCAGCCTCGGTGTATAGCAGGCTATGCCATCTAGGTTTGCGTAAGGATACTCTATGCTGCTCAGACAACAACAACACCGCCCAGTGATGCATTCCTTGGAACATATCCCCGTCATTAAGTGATGCATGGCTGGAGCTTTAAATTTTGCTTATAACTTACTTATAGTTCCTATAGAACTATAAAGTGAAAACTAATACAAGCAGTCCCTGGGTTATGGACAACCCGACTTAAGGCATTCCCTACTTATGAACGGGCCCCCAAGGTTCCCCATAAGGCTAATTTATAATTAAACAATTAAATTAATAATTCGGGAACTAGGCCACGCATGTAAGCAAGCCCGCGTGGTGTAAGTGGTTTGTTGGCGCAGCTTTACGCTAGCTCATAGTTAGAGAAGCAGCTGGTAGAAACACAAGAACTCGAAGAATCAGAAGATCCAGAGCCAAGAAAGTTTAAACAAAAGGAGTGGCTGAAGACTTTGGTCTCACCGAAGCAGGATTTGCTGAGCTTGAGGGGCAAGATCATAACAGCGAGCAGTTTGCAGAGGTTTACCGCGCAGTTAGTGAGAATGTCAACTGTTACGAGGCTATTTATGACAAGAAAAAGAAAAAGGCTGTGCAAACAACCCTAGACACTGTTTCAAGAAACCGACTTCAGTGGCGAGCTCCCCTCCTCCAGCACCAGAGTCGAACCCTGACTCTCTGCACGAGCTCCGTCCTCTCCGGCACCGTCCCCGTCACCACCTTCCCATTAACGTCAGCTGCCTTCCTGCCTCAAACAAGCCCTTCAGTGGGCAAGACGTGGGTGCGACGTTAAGTGTGTTAACCTTTAATATTTTTTTGAAATTTCTCCTATCTCTTATCTAAACATTACATATGAGCTTGCTTTTATGTTCTGTTTGTTCAATTTAAAAGAAAGAGCACCAGAGTTTCTGAACTTATTATTACAGTACAGGGGTGCTATGATTATTACAGTATTACACTGTGTTATTATTACTACATGTGAGCCATTATAGTGTTGTTGTTATTATTGCCATACATGTGCTGTTCATCAGGGATCCGAGTGACATACAAATCCAACCTAGAGATGTTGTCAGGAACGTATCTCATCTGTAACTTGGGGACTGCTTGCGTAAGAATTACATACAAAATGACAAAACCCATACAATTCAAATTAGCAATATTAATTCAATGGCTTATGTTCTGCTAAAACAGCATTGCCAGTGTTGGCTTTTGTAGCCTCAGGTTCTGTTTTATATTTAAACTACTTTTGTATTTTGAATTTAATAATAATCCCCTTTCCTTTAAGTATGTTAAATTGTATTAATAATAGTATTGCCGGTTGATGAAGCGTAATTATTCTCCATCCTTAACCAAAATTCTGCCAGCAAGCAACTCTTGCATGCTAATTTTAATAGATGCAAAATCTCAAAGCTCATTATTTGATCATTGCCTCCTTTCTGGATTACGGTGGCTTCTGCTTTCCTCTTACTTGTTTGTAGAAAACAAGTATTCTGAATCGAGAGTAAGAGCACTATATATTCTGGCAGAGCAGGTCCCCAGCTGGTGGCCCTTTGCCATTGATAGCATGACTGCTGTGGGCCTTGCCTAAAGCCAGCACAACACTGGCTAATGCTACCAGAACACCGAATTCAGAGGTGAGAGGACATTCAGATCTGTGGTTCTGATTCCCAGAATATCCTTGCTTGAGTTATATTTATGGTTTTCGTACAACTAGACGTCTGTCACTCAAAATGGTCCCTAACCACAGCACATTAGCCCATCAGGCAGGAATCATGATTGCAAGCCAGGAAGATGACCTGGCTGGACTTCAGGCACCCGCAACGCCCAGGCTCGCCTGCCCACGGAGGACTGTGTCACTGTGCCAGGCGTGTGTGCCAGGCCCGCGAGCAGGCCTTGCGGGTACTGTGTACCTCACTTAATGACTGTGTAAAACTGCTTGATCTAGTCGAAGATAAGGTTGGGATTATAGTGTTATTAAAACCTGTCTCGATGCAGTTATTTACGGATTCAGGAACATACAACTCCTCGCTGCCTACTTGTTCCTGCGTGTGCCCCCAGGAAGCTGTAGCAAGAGGAGCACGTTGATAAGGGCCAGGCAATGCACCAGCCCCGCAGTGGCTCCACCAGAGACACAAAGCCAGGACAGCTGAAGGGACTCACTGTGGAGAACTGGCTGACACAACCGTGGGAGCTGGTTCCACAGTCTCTGTGATGCTGCTGTCTTTGCTTCTGACGCCGCAGCTTGAAGTCCACGCAAAGGGCTGGCAGGAAGGCAGAGGGAAAGGGGGCTGGGACCCATGCGTTGGCTGAAATCCCAGAGGCGTGGACTAAGACACACCTCTGACCTTGGTGCCCTTCAGGACCTGGGCCCCTGCTTGCAGCGTGGCGTACACCTGTGGCCCAGGAGGCAGGAATTTGCAGAAGGCTGGGGGAAGAAGGGGCAGGTGCGGGCCTTGCTGTGGCCTCGCACTGCTGAGGTGAGTCCGGGATCGGTGACAGTCTCTGTGGCTGCGAATTGGCTATTCCTTCCCCGTCCTCCACAGCAGAGGGGAAAGTCCCCTATGCTCCAGTCTACTGGGAAACATGCAAGAAAGCAAATTCTGGCCAGTGCAGTTTAGCCCAGCCATGTGGACACATTACAAAGCCATTAGGTCGGCACGGTGCTGATTACTAAGATTTAGTTTCACCAATAATTTGTCATTAAATCTTGATTCGAAACCTATTATGTGCATTGCAGTAAATGCTGAAGGGATTCTAAGGGCGGGGGGGGGGGTCCCAAAACGTGCATGGCCCCAGGAGCCAGTTTACACACAGAGATGCCATCAACCTCCGCTCGGAAAAGGGTGATGTCAAGAGCAGATGAGACTCTCAAAGCCTGGGTCAGAGTCTCATCGTTAGGGGGTCATAAAACGATGTTGAGTACTGTATTACAGTTTTTAGCTTACTATTATTAATAAAACAGAAACAAAACAATTAGAGTGGCTGTGTTTTCAGTTAGCGATGTCACAGAACTGCAGGCACCCGCTTCGAAAAGCAATTGCGTCGCATCATTGAGACAGCATTGGTTCAGACAATGAAAAAGTAATTACAAAGTCTTGCTCTGTTCTGGGCAAAGTGATAAGGGCTGGAGCCACAGAATTAAATCACAGGCTCTGAGCACAAGAAGCACTCAGAATCCCAGATAAACAATCACCCGTTACCGGGAAATTCTGTGGTCAGGCAACACCACGGCATCAGAGTTTTGGTGAAGCATTGTGATTTCCGGGGCTCTCCTGCAGCTAATGGGAGCATCCATCCATCTCCCTTCACTCAAATTACCGCTACGGCCTAGACAGCTGCTTGCATTCTCGGCCACTCGCCGTTGTCTGTGTGATGAATACCCGTTCTGAGATCCCTGCTTTCATCGGGGGCCATCAGCGGCTATTGTGCCTCCTCTTGCTTAAAACTGAGACGTGGGACCTGGCAGTCCAAAAGCATCTGGCAGGTTACGCATAAAGAATAGTCAAAAGCAAAGTAGCCGCTTTAGGTTTTGTATGGCCTTGGTCTTACCGCCACTCTGCGTTGATAATGTCTGATTTACACTATTTCTCCAGGAGGCACTGAGACCAGTGCACTTGCTAGGATCTGAGTGTGGCAAATTGCTTTCACCCCCTTCATTAGAAATTTGCCGTTGAGCCATGATCATGTTGGGAGAGCTGTGTGTTCCTTGATGCGTGAGCACGGTTGTGGGGTACAGGATGGCACAGGGCAGAATCAGTGGGCATTTCCTCTTCCTCAGAGCACCTGTGTTTAGCTTTCTTATTGTGTTCACCACTCTGCAGTGAATATGTCCCTTACTGGGTGCAGAACGTGACATTTGGGTGGTGCTAAAATGAAACAAAAGAAATAAACAACAGTAACAAGTATATGAAGAATAAATAAATGACCCCAGTACTGGACCCACAACAGAAAGTATGGCAACTGGGAGAACGAGGCAAACTGGGAGGCTGGGGTTGAGGCAGGACCGAGGTCACGGGGAAGACACAGTTGAGGGTAAGAGTGAAGTCCACATCATGGGCTGAGTGGCTGGGCCCGGTGGGGAAGCCGAGAGCATTGACTGCAAAGACGTCGATGCAGCTCTTCATGGGGCCTGAAGTGCTTCAAGACTTTTGGTGTTTGAGGTTTACTTCTGCTACTTAGGGTGACTGTCAATAATCTCTCTATCTTAGGGATGAAGAAACTTAGATCAGCTTTTGTGTGACTAATCTCACAGCCAGATTACTTGCCTCCAAAGCTGCACACTTTTCATGCTAAGGCCAGAGTTCTCATCACCTTGTGACACTGAGACAGGCATGACTGGAAGCCTGGTTTGGGGGCAGAGGTCTGGTGGGTATCATTAGAAACTCACAGGATTGGGGAAGGTCTGAATCAGTAGCAGGGAGGTTTAAGGTTAAATGTCCCCTCTGGCTCTTAGATTAAAAAGCAAAGCAAAACAAACCAACAGGAAAAAAAATCAAAAATAAAAATACAACAAAAATGTGGCCTGGAAAGGTGAATTTCTAAAAGGTGAGGCCACGCACTCGGGCTAAGGTGCCTGGCAGGAAGGACACCTGAGCGAGGCTTTGTGACCCAAGCCGACGTCCTCTGAGGGAACAAAGTGGCTCTGGTGCAGCCAGCACAGGTCTCTGCTAGGAACTGCCAGGTGACAGCAGGGATGCGCACGTCTGGGTAGGGGTGGAGTGAGGTGGAAGAATATCCAGCCAGCAGTGGGGTGGGGCAGGGAGAGTATATCCAGTCCTCACCCTGGGAAGGTACACCCCACTGCTAATTTCTCCTCAACTGCAAAGCTCAGGTGAGGTCAGAAACCAGCTGGATGGGGCTTTTCTGAGCATCCTTCTGCCCAACTGGCAGGTGTCCCTCAGGTCCCCATTAGCTTCAATTCCCTAGATGTGGTCTCACACACTCCATGAAACCACACTTTCTTCTTCCTAGGGCTCTCAAGGCTTCTGTGTCTTGCTACCCAGCAAGGTGTCCTCTAACCTCCTGCTTCTTGAGGCAAGTGGCATGGGAAGGCCCGAGTGACAGCACCACCTGGGCAGGGGAACTTACAAAATCCATTTTCTCCAGGTCCTGCGCAGTCAAGCAGTTTAGCCAAATAAATCCCAGGGCTCCCGGAGAACATGAACAAGAGTAAACCATCAGTTCAGCTGTCTCCCCGCCACTGACCTGTACGGATCCTCACGTTTCATGGCTTTATGTTTTGTGTGAACATGGGTGACCTTTCCCAGATTTCTCAGGAAAAGCCCGTCTTCATTCTAGCTCAGGACTCAGGCTAAGACTGTCAGTACCTGCTACCTCCATACTCTGCACTTACTAAGCACCTAGAGGGGGCACATTGGAGGAGGCAGGAACTCGCGCACTGAGTTCCTGCAGCACGCCGGGCTCTGCACCTAATGCCACCATCTGCCTGCCGGTCTGCTTTCGTCACACATGGTAGCACATTCGCAGGTTCTGGGATGAGAATGTGGAAATTTTGTTGGGAGGGTCGTCATTCTGTCCACCACAAAGTAGACAGTCTAATTGCACAATATTAACGTAATCATCTAGCTCCCTTTTGGTCACTGTTTGCATGACATGTATCTCTTCCTATTCTTTTACTTTCAACCTATTTGTGTCTTTAGGTCTAATGTGCTTCTCTTCTCTTAATAGACAGCATCAAGTTGGCTCATGCTTCGCTTTTTAATTCTTCTGCCATTATCTGTTCTTCTTTAAGAATATTTCATGAATTTACCTCTAATGTAATTATTGATAAAGTAAAATTTGTGTCTGCCATTTTCCTGTTTGTTTTCTACATGTGATATCTTATGTCTTTTTTCTCCTTATTCCACCATGACTGTCATTTATGTGTTAAATAGATATTTATTTTCTAGAATGGTATTTTATTTCTCTTGTCATTTCTTTTACTATGTATTTTGAATTATTTTCTTAGTGGTTGCCCTGGGGTTTACAATTAATATCTTAACCTGTAACCATCCAGATCGAAGTAATACCAAGTTGCTTTCTCTGGTGTGCACTAACTTTGCTTCCAGTTAGCTCCACTTCATTCTTTCTGCTCTGTGGTATTATTGTTATACATGTTGTATCTTGATACACTGTGTGTCCATCAACAAATATTTATAATCATTGTTTTATGAAGTTGTTTTAAAAATAAGATAGGAGAAATAAAGAGCTACAAACAAAATTACACGTGTTCTGTGTTTTATATATCTATGTATTTACTTTTACCAGTACTCTTTAATTCCTGAGGTGGATTTGTGTTAGTCTAACATTCTTTCATTTCAGCTTAGAAGGATCCTTTTAGTATTTCTTTGGGGCAAGTCTCTTGATAACAAATTATCTCAGCTATTGTTTTAATTTCTTTCTCATTTCTGAAAGATAGTTTTGCAGGCTCTTGTATTCTTGGTTGACAGTCTTTATTTCAGCACTTTGAACGTGCCGCCCTACTGCCTGCCGGCCTACGGGTTTCCGATGGGAGAGCTTCTGTTAATCTTGCTGAGGATGCCTAGCATGTGATGAGTAACTTCTCTCTTGCTGTGCTCAATTATCTTTATCTTTTGTTTAATTATGATGTCCAGATGTGAATCTTTTTGAGTTGATCCTACATGCAGTTTATTGAGCTTCTTGCATGTATTGATTAATGTTCTTCTTTAAATTTGGAAAGTTTTATGTCATTATTTCATTATATACTTTTCTTTCTTTCTTTCCTTTCTTCTTTCTTTCTTCTTTTTCTGTGACTTTCACAGTGCGCGCCATTTTGCCTGCTGCTCTGCCCCTGGTCTTTGGGGCTGTGTTCATTTTTCTTTATTATTTTTTATTTCTATTCCTTTGACTGAATACTCTCAACCGATCTACCTTCGAGTTCACTGATTCTTTCTTCTTCCTACTCAAATCTGACATCAAATCCCTCTAGCGAAGTTTTAATTTCAGATATTATAGTTTTCGACACCAGTTTCTATTTGACTTTTTTTATAATTGATATTTTTTATTGATATTCTCTATTTTGTGAGACATAGTTCTCATTCTTTCCTTTAGTTCTTTAGATGTGGGCTCTTTTTAGTCTCTGGAACATCCTTATAACAGCTGGTTTAAAGTCTTTGCTATGTTCAGTGTTCGGGCTTCTTCAGAGGCGATTCCTATGAAGGGTGCTGTGTATTAGCCAGAATTCCCTGTTTGCTTGCACATCTTAAATTTTTTTTCATTGAAAACTGGATATTTTAAATCATATAATTTGGCAGCTCTGTACATCAGATCTTCTCACCCACTCAGGAGTTGTCGCTGCTGTTTGTTGTTTTTATTGTTCTTTGTTTGTTTAGTGACTAATGATTTTATGAGCTAATTCAGTAAAGTCTGTGCTCTTTGTTGTGCATGTTCACTGAAATCTCCGCTCTGTTAGCTTAGTGACCGACTAATAATTATATGTGTATCTTAAATGCGTGCAACCAATAATTCTCCTAGTATTTCTTAAGAGGCTTTGTGGGTATGTCGAAGCATGACTTTAACTCTCAGCCCAGCAGTTGACGACTTTGACTTAACCTTCACATCATGCTTGCACGGAGCCTCAAGGTCTGTCCAAGTCTAGGATTTAAGGCCTTCTTGGTCTTTTCTCAGTATGTGTGCCAGTGCCGGGCACGCACACAAGCCTGCTGGATGATGCCTGTCTAGCATGTGCGTGAGGCGTCAGGGGGTGGTGCGATTTGAACATCAAGACCTGAGATTGAGGCTGGTCTTAATATCCTCCAGGTATCTCATTTGGAGTAAGTAAGTTAACCTTTTGATATCAGAAATCATCTAGATTCCAGGAATATATCAGAGCTTTTCAAAGCCCCTATGAACATCTCATTCCCCAGATAATTCCTTTAAGCTTTCTTTGGCTGGCTCATTGTTTGGCCCTGCTGTTATTCACTGCCTCAGGCAACTGCAAAGTTAAAAAAAGAATTCCTCTGAGTGTTTTCCACAAACGCCCAGGGAAGGAATTGGGGAGCTGGGGAACAATAACTAGTGATGCCAGCCTGAGAAGAAACACAGGAGTTGAAAGAAGGTCCTTTACAACTGTCACTAAGGAAAGCTCTGTCTGAATGTTTGCTGTCCCATACAGTAGCCACCAGCCACATGTATCTAAGTTTAAATTAATTCCAATTAAATTAAATCAAATGTAAAGTTCAGTTTCTCATTCACAGTTATAAAATGTCAAGGGCTCAATTGTCACATGAGGCTAGTGACTGCCATTTCGAATGGCACAGATATAGAATATCTCCATCATTGCTATGCATTTTATTGGAAAGTGTTGGTCTGTTGAGTATGTGAGGAAATATGGTGTGACGTGATTTGAACATCACAGTATGATATTGAGACTTATTGATATTAATACTTACTGGCTGCCTCATCAGGAGCAAGTAAGTTAACTTCTCAGTACCAAAGACCTTTAAACAATATAGAATATAATTATTTAGTTGGGAAAACACATATATAAGTATCCTAGCCCAGATTCCAGCACATGGTAGGTACTAGATAAATGTTATCTCTATGCCTCTCCATATACACGTACTTACCATCCTCCCTGTCCCTTGTAATACTTGCAAAGCTAACTGTTTTCTATTCCCGATTACATGGGATGCTAGCATCTCTTCATGTGAGCAGATATTGATAAATGGCAGAGAGAAAACAGCACAGTCAACAACCCTGGAGACAAAGAAGGTCACCTTTTCTTAGTGGCCCACTTATGTATTGGTGAAGGGTAAGGCTGGACCTTGCTGTGGGTCCCGTCTGTTGTTATTCTCAGCCCTGACAGTCCTTCCTGTCCCTTGATGATCCAGCTCCACCTTCAGTCTGAACCAATCTCCGTTCTGTGGTGCATTCCTCTCCTTATAATGAGTCCCACCACCTCCGACTGGCCTACAATGGTCTGAAAACCTATTTCCATTTATGGAGATGTTCTTCTATAAGTATTTTCTCTTTTATAATTAAGCATACATTTTTTTAAAATTTAAATTTAACAAAATATATATCCTGATTATTTGAAAACTTTTATAGTAACCCTTATTTATTATGAAACAAGAAATATATTTGCTCCATTGCTAATAAAAATATATTTTTCACTGCAATATTTTTTCTTTAAAATCCTTAAACTAGAAGAAATAAGGCCAGACACTAAAAGCTATGGATTTTTTACTGGTGGATCTTAATGGTCACTTCAAGTCTGAAGGAAAATGAATATTCCTTATGGGCAACTCCCAGGATTTAGTAAGAAAGGACAAGCCTGTCAACAGTGACATAACTTCTCTATTAGGCTGGAACTGCTCAGTGGAAGATGGACCTCAGCTTTTCCAGGAAAGAGGCTCTCACAGGAGGGAGAAATGATGTGGCTACCCTCCCCCAACCATCTTCTGAGAAGTAAAAGGAACCGTATCCATGCTATGGTAGGTTCTTGTAAAGCTAAAAGCTCTTAAGTGAAGCTGCTTCTAAAAAGTTTGGGACTGGGATATTCCAAAATACAATCAAAACTATACATTTTCCTTCAAGGAAAAAATGTGTGGGGACTTTTTCCAGGGAAACAAAGCATTACTGTTTTCAGTATGCTG
>RJWJ010022759.1:0-26521 GCA_004363605.1 Indri indri | reverse complement strand
ATCCCAGCAAACCTGGAGGTCGGCATCATTATTTCCCTCAAACGACAGATGAGGAAACTGAGGCTCAGGGAAGCACAGTAACTTGCCCAAAACTTAGCAGCTGGTCAGTGGCAAAGCCCGGGTTTGAATGTCTTTCTGGCTGACTGTAGCTGCTCTGTGCTGGGCTCTACATCAGTGCTTCTCGCTGGGGGTGCCTTTGCCCCCAACGGACACTTGACAATGGACACGGCTTTGGCTGTTGCACCTGTGGGAGGGGTTGCTACTGGCATCTAGTGGGTAGAGGCCAGAAATGCTGTTGAACACCCTACAATGCACAAGACAGCCCCTCACAACGGAGTCACCGGGCCCTGAATGTCAAGAGTGCTGAGGTTGGGAAAGGCTCTTTTGCATCGTGCTGCAGCAGTGCCTTGATCCAAGTGGTTGTCAAACTTGGGCTGCGTCAGAATTGCCTAGGGAGCTTTTCGAATCAGAGACTTGAGCCCAACTTCCAGACACTCACACTCACTAGGTGTGTGGAAGCCCTCTGCCTTCCCCGCTCCAGGAGCTTCCCATGGAGGTATTCCAGGCACCACACTGACAAACACTTACCAAGAGAAAAGTTGCCAGGTCTCTGCCAGCTCTGACACCTGACCCCGACACAAGGTGAGCACTTGGAAAACATTCCCGAATGAGAAAACACACATGCCCATGCACAAATCCCTCAGAGGAACCAGGGAGCCACGTAGCCTCAGAAGGTAAAACTCCTGTGGCTCATAGCACGGATTTTGCAGCCTCCCTCACCCGGATATCAATTACCTGACAAATTGCTTACCTTGGCCAGTGGTCAATGGAAATGCGGATCAGTGTGCCTTGCTCCCAGCTCTTCTTTCAATACAAACAAGCCGGTACGGAGCACAGATGGGACTGTTTGGATTAGCCGCTGAAGTAAGGAAGAGCGAAAGAAACCACAGGTGCATTGTCAAGATGAATATGCAGGCAGGTTTGGAATTGGAATGACACCAGGTAACATCACGCCTGGATAGGGAAGCAGAGTAATATGAACTGACTTGAGACAAAGGGAAAACAAATGGGAAGTGACAAGCACAAGGGAGCAGCAAGAGCGAAGGGGCTGAGTGACTGAGGAGTCCTTCCAGCCCGTCACCCAGCCTGCCCACTTGGCCCTTCCCTCCCCATCATGCAGGCAGTATCCCCAGGACCAGGCTCCTAAGCATCTGGATAGATGATGTCCCTGCACTGCGTCAATAGGCTCCTCTGTTGTTATCAGTTTGGTTCGACAGATGTTTACCTCAGACAGGGAAGACAAATGAGACACCATCGGAGAAAAGGAAAGCCGCGTGCTCTGAGCATCTTCGCTTCACAGGAAGGTTTATTATAGGAATCGCAGCTAGGACAGTGAGCAGAGGTCTGGGCCAGGAATAAAAATGACTATTTGCCTTCCTGCCTTCTTTCCTTCCTTCCTTCCTGTCTGCCTTTTGAGAACATGCAAGTTTGGCGACCCTGGTGGAAAGTGCCCTCCACCCAAACTGCTGGAGAATGTCTGAGCAAGGGCTTGTGGGGGGTGACCTTTTGGTTTGAGGTTTGAGTTGACGGCAGCTTTGCCCTTGTCTCTGCTGCTCAGAAGGCAGGAGCTTGGAGGTACAGCAGGAATCCATTTATTGGAGAGCGTTACTAGCTAAAGATGGATGATTCTCAGAATCGAGAAGAAAATGAATTTATACCCATAGGAAGAAGATATTCTTAACCATCAGGCTGACAAGTTGGGAAATCTTGACAGACCCAGAATTGATGTGGCAGCGGGGTTATACCAAATAGCTCCTATATGGCTCCTGCTTGCTATACATTTCTACTATATGCCAGGCTATAGTAGGTGTTCAATAAATATTTGTTGAATGAGTGAATAAACCATTGTAGCAATGGAGATAAAGAATAACAGTATAACTTCCATCATGTTCTCTTTATTCTCATATCAGCTGAAAATCCAGAGAGATACCCAGACTCTTGCAAATGTAAGACACCAGCATGCATGGTGTCCAATTATAGAGTAGCTTCCCAGCCCTTGTCAGTACTTGTTGCCCACGGAAAATTGGTAGATTTTGTCCACTTTCCCTTGGATTCCAACCCCTGTGGCTTCAGGTGATGGGGTAAATCATGGAGCCAAGCTGAGCTGGGCTGTTTATCCAGGTAACAGATTATTATTGAACTCCTAGTAGTGCCAGCCATGGTGCTAGACAGTGAGAATACAACAATGAGCAAATAATAGACACGACCTCTTTTCATCTAAACTACATTCAGAGAATGACATTACTCAAATGACAATGAAATTATGAAATTCAGCTGTGATAATTTAGTGCTGTGGATGACAGTTACGGGGCAGGATGCTGGGAGTGCTTGGTAAAGTTCACCCACAAAGTTGGGGGATCAAGAACATCTTCCCTGGAAGAAGTGGTATTTCAGCTGAAAGCAGAAGGGTGAGTAGGACTTAAAGACGGGAGGAGGAAGGGTAGTTTTCTGGGTAGAGGCCCAACATTGGAGGGAGCTTGCCCCTTTTAAGAAATTGAAAACAAGGCCAAGAAGAGGTGAGGAGAGAGGAAGCAGTATGTGTTACCACCACCGGTGATTTACCAGTGCACCTTTACGGGTGGTTGCCCAGAAATTTTTTTTTCCACTGAGTTTGTCTTCAATGGCCTTGACTAAAATAAAACCAGCATGGCAGAAATGGGAGAGTAAAGAGAATGACCAAAAGATGAAGTCCGAGGGACAGGTGGGCCAGAAAAGGGAAGATGTGAAGGATTTAGGATTTTATTCTAAACTCAAGGGGACTCCATGAGGGGTTTCAAACAGTGAAGTGGCTTGATCTTTGCATTTTTAAAGAAAAGTTTCTTGTGGCCCAATACAGAGAATGGTCAGAATGTCAGAGAAAGGGCAAAGTATTATAGCTTGGGGAGATTAGTTAAGAAGCTATGGTAGTAATTTAGGCAAGAGGTGACAGTAGCTTCAACTAGGAAGATGTCAAGGAAGATGGAGGGAAGAGGATCAATTTAAGAGATATTTAAGAAGTAGAATCTATAAATTTGGTGATGGACTCGACATAGAGACCCAAGGAAGGGAAGGTGTCAAGGACGATGACAGAGCGCTCCCTCCTGGGAGGATACTGATGTGTGGACACTGGGAAACTACCAGATTGGATGGGGTGGGGGTGGGGCGAAGGTGGGCAGAAAGGGCATGAACTTTGTTTTGCACGTATAAAATTAGCAATG
Source organism: Indri indri (assembly GCA_004363605.1). Classification (NCBI taxonomy): domain Eukaryota; kingdom Metazoa; phylum Chordata; class Mammalia; order Primates; family Indriidae; genus Indri; species Indri indri. Next base: position 23,264 of record RJWJ010022759.1, on the reverse strand, counting down.
TCTTTGAGACAACAAAATGGAGAAATCAAGCAGACCACGGGGTCTTGAGCTCAGAAGAGAGGTCTAGGATGGTTTATAAATTTGGTAATCATCCATGTGGTCGCTGAAGCCATGGGCATGGGTGAGGTCACCGAGGGAGATAGTATAGAATGAGGACAGAAGAGGGTGAAGGTGGGGACATCTGCAAAGGACCAAAGTGGGGGTGAGAGAGACAGGAGGAATACCAGGCACATGGTGTCAGTCGCATTCTTTTGCCCACGCGTTTGCAGTTGGGACCCAAGGATTAGAATGAGTTGGTTTTAGGCACCAGCACTGAGGGAGCATGGGGAGTGGGACAGGGAGGGGACACTTCTGCCACTTGCATGCCATGCCTAGATAGGGGCTGAGGCTCCAGCTCCCTGCCCCCTCCTCAAGTTCCGTGGTCCGGGAGGTACCTGTGTATCCTTGCTGTGAGCCCTCTTTTTGTCTTGAGTTGTTTGAGTGGTTTCCTCTTTCTTGATGGAGAAGCATGAGGCCAGGAGAGAGGAGGCCCATGCTGGAGGCAGGGCACTGAGGGGCCTGGGCAGGGCGGGCACAGACAGAGCCTGCAGGATGCGAGGATGACAGGCCCACTGGGCACCATGTGCTCAGCACTTTCACACACAGTCCCTCAGCTGAACTTCATCACACCCTCAAAGACAAGAATGGTTACCCCCAATTTAGGTGAGACTTTCTCAAGGTCACAATGCTAAGGCACAAGAGATGAGATTAGTAGTTAATCCTTCCAATGCCAAGTGCAGGAGAGTAGTTATATGAGGGAGAGGAAAGAGTGGCTGTTCTGTAACACATGGAGAAGGGTCTGTAAGGAGAGATCATTAGGAACCAGTACAGATTTTTAAATTAGTAACTAATGAAATTAAAACGGCACTCAGGAAGGATGACTCGAATTTATATGAGAAGCACAGATTAAAGAGGGAAGCTGGAGGCGGGAAGTTCATTCCAATACAGTTTAGTCCTAGTGGGACATGGTGATGTCTCCTGTCCCTACCACAGTGGCAGGGTTAGAGAAGGCAGAGAAGTGAGGCTCAGCGCTTTGGTAGACTCAGATTGAAATAAAGCTTCCAAAGATAGCTGAAGAGCCCTCTTCGAGGCATGAGCTGATTTGCTTGCACCTGTTTTCGTTCTCGGTGACCTCACAGCTCCTCACACCCCAGGCCTTGAAAACTGCTCTGTGGTTCTCACTCACCCATGGATGGAGGACGATGGGAAAGGGAAGAGTCTGGTTTGGGGGAGAGGGGCTCTGGGGACCAGGAAAGACACCAAGGTCCCCACAAACCAGGGCTGGGCTCAAGACGGGGAGGGGACAGGGAGAGTGATCTGGGACACCTGTGCTAACTGCCCTTGAGTTGGCTGCTAGATTCTGAGAGTGGGGACATGTCCTGAGAATGGGAGCCTGAGTTAAGGGTGGGGGAAGTGAGCTTGGAAGACTGGATCATCTGGAAATGCAGGGTGATGTGAGGAATGGCTGCTGTTGATAACTGAGTGCTCTAGAATGAGGGGACTTGCTGGGTGGGGGAGAATAAGGTCTGGGCATGTGGCACTGCTCTGAGAATGCGGAGCCTGTATAGGAAACAGGAACCAGGAAGAGATGTTCTGGGAACGGGGCCACACTGGAATGGAACCGAGTGCGAGGCGTTGGACAGCTATAGAGGATCCAAGGGCCTCAACCACGACACAAACTGTTCTTCTGAGCATTTTCCAAAAAGACTGTCTCCCGGGTGAGTGTGGGGAAGGACCTGCCGAGCGCGTCTGCCCCGCTGAGGTGGTGGTGGATGGGCGATCGGGCCAGTGGCTTGCAAACGTTTTCCGTCAGATAGAAAAACCCTGTCATCTCTTTCTCCATTTTATTTTCTTTCATTTCACCTCATAGTTCACTTAATGGGAGCTGTCAAGGAGATGCTTTGATTCTTTTTTCCTCCTTCTCCAGCAGTTCATGCAGCCTGACAGCCTGAGAGACATGGCTTTTTGGAAGACCCACAGTGAAATACACTGTCAAAGCCTTGAGTCTTAGAGTGTGTGTCTGCTGCACGTCTGCGAGTGCGGGCTTGTCCGTGTGCACCGGAACATCTGAGCATGTGTGCATGTGTCAGTGTGGGTGTGTGTGACAGAGTCAAACTGCCTGGAAGAGGAATCAGATGTGTGGGTTTGAGCCCTGTCTCTGGTATTTAGCATCCCTCTATGGCCGCAGCCTCAACTGCCTCTCCTGTACAGTGGGTACAATAGCACAGTCCCTGTGTACCTCACAGGGTTGTTGTGAGGCAGTATAGATGCTATTGGTAAGCACAGCTATCGTCTGTGTCTCGAGGGCTGCCTCCTGATCCAGGCTGAGTTCGTGGCTCTGTTTTGACGCTGCCCCCTCTGACATCCTGGCCCCCCAGTACCTTCATCTGCTTGGAAGCACGGTGCCAGCACCTGAGGCTGGCCCAGCTCCTGCTCACAGACTGCTGACCATTGCCAGAGGAGGTCAGCAAACACACCTTGGTGGGGCGCCCCTCGGCTTATTCACCTACTCATTCAACAAACATTTATTGAGCATTTACTATCAGCAAGGGTCTGTGCTGATCTCTGGGAACACAGAGTTGAGTAAAATGGAGGCCCTGTGTGCAAGGAGCTTTCAAACCAGTTCAACGCTTTGAGTAAAATACAAGGAGTATTATGGTAGATCCAAGACCAGGGACCACAGTAGGAGAGGAGGAGCCCCTGACTCAGCCTAGGGAGGAGGTGGCAGTGAAGGCTTCCTGGAAGAGGGGACCCTTGCTCTGACCCTTGAAGGAGGAGAGGAGTTGGCCACGGGAAGGAGCCAGTGACACTCAGGCCTCACCGTGGCTCAGCAAACCGTTGTGCCCTCTCTGGGGATCCTCCACGTCTGTCCCTCAATATCTCTTCCAAATTTTTACCACATTCCTCAAGTTGCTCATAGCCTCCAAATCTTCCTCCTCCATCACCCCAGCCCATGACCACTGGGTTAGTCTTCCCAAAGTATTGCTAGGCCTGGGTCACTCACTGCTCAAACATTCCCATTGCATACAGGGCAAAGTATGCATTCAAGGCCCTCCACAACCAGCCTTTCCAACTTCATCAGAGCTACCTACCAGGCTTTGAAGATACTGTGTTCTCTCCCCTTCTCCCTCTCTACTTCCTACTCTTCATAATGCCTGGAAAGTCCTACCTGTCCCCACATCCCATTTTCACCTGTGAAACTCACGTGCATGCTTTGAGTCCCAGCTAAGATTCCACTGTCTCAGAATGGAATTCCCTACCCCACACATGAAAGAGATTTTCCCTTCTCTGTTGGAGCTTGTGACCAAGGAAGCTCAATGATGGATCCCATCACACAGAGACAAGAGGGGCTCCTTTCGTTACAGGGACAAGAGGAAACAATTGTGGAACTTTAGGTATCAGGATTAATGGAAGGGCGGACAGTGAGCTGTTCATAAAAATCATTTCGCACAGGATGCCATGGACATTGACTCATGACAGAATAAATGCACAGGTTTATAGCCATTTCCTCTCAAAATTACAAATTCCTAAAATGACTGATAATTATTTCAGTCATGAAAAATATAAATCCACATGGGCAAAAAATACGGAAGCAGAAATCACAGCAAATGAGAATATCACATAATTTTAGAACCTGGAGAACAGATGAAAAAGAGCTGATTTAGCAAGGTGGAGAAACCTAAGTTCCCGTGGGGAGGATGCTAATGAGAGCCCAGCTGGTCCCCACCTGTGTCAAATGCCTCCTCCATGTCATGTCAAAGCCCCTGGTCTTGCCTTGCCCCACTTGTTCCTCTCTGCCCATGCATGCATGCAGCCAAGAGGTTCATGCAGACACGAGCCACAAACACCTCGTCTCCTGTCTGCACTGCCCCACGGTTTCCCTGTGGATGCTACAGGACTCACTCAGCGCCCATCCTAAACAACCAGAACCACAGAGAAGTTAACTCCCTATGGGGTGAACTTTTGATCCAGGGGGTTAAAGGACTAGGAAGTAAATTCTTCCCTCTTCCTACCCTCACATAGATTGCACCCAAGTACAGTCACTCGTATTTGAAAATCGATCGTGCAAGGTTGAGGAATCAGTGACTCTTGCAGTGGGTGGTGGCCAGCACAGTAATACATTTTAGGGTTTGCTCTCCCTGCGTGCCTGCCTTCTTCCCATTTCCCCTAACTCCTGTGTCCCTAGGATTGTGCTGCCTGATAGAACACAGTACAGAAGTACTATTATGTCTGGGGACATCAAGCTGGGACACCACCACAAAACCGTAACAAGGTTCAAGAATAGACAACCTCCAGAGACCTGGAAGACAAGTGTGAGCAAAAGGGATAAAGACATGAGGATATTTAAAAATTATGTAAGAAGTCCTTGAAGGAAACAGAAACAATGTAGAAAACAGAAAAGAAATTTTTAAAATAATTTCCCCAGGCCAGGCGCCTGTAATCCTAGCACTCTGGGAGGCCGAGGCAGGAGGATCACTTGAGCTCAGGAGTTCGAGACCAGCTCTGAGCAAGAGCGAGACCCCATCTCTACTAAAAATAGAAAAAATTAAGAAGTCAACTAAAAATAGAAATAAAAAATTAGCCGGGCGTGGTGGCGCATGCCTGTAGTCCCAGCTGCTCGGGAGGCTGAGGCAGGAGGATGGCTTGAGCCCAGGAGTTTGAGGTTGCTGTGAGCTAGGCTGATGCCACGGCACTCACTCTAGCCTGGGCAACAAAAGCGAGACTCTATCTCGAAAAAATAAAATAAAATAAAATAAAATAATTTCTCCAACCCAGAGGGAGAGCTGTGACAAAAAAAAAAATTCCCCAAAGAAAAGATATCATATCCATGGAATAAGATCAGAGTACTACAAAAAACTGAAAGAGCACAAAAGAATTTTTGGAAATTAAAAATACAATTGCAGAAATAAAAGTTTTAATAGACTGGAAAAAAGTGAGAAAATTTTTCAGATAGTAAAACAAGAAGACAAAGAAATGGAAAGTTTAAACAAATAGGGTTCGATCTAGAGGTCCAATATCTGGCTAACAGGAGTTCCAGAGAAAGAGTGAGTGGACACAGAATATGCCTAGGATAGTGAATTTTAAAAGAACTCTCTCAAGACACATGATCACAAAATTTCAGGATAAAGAGAAGAATCGTGGACGGGGGGTGGGGAAAGACATTCAAAAAATCAGATATCAAATGGCATTATATGTAACAACAGAAATGTTGGAAACTAAGAGACCATAAACCAATATCTTTAACATTTTAAGAGAAAAAAGGTACTTCTAATTTCAAATTCAATACCCAGCCAAACTTTCTCTTATTCTGTCTGACATTTTTAGTAAGCTCTAAAAAAATTGATCTACCATGAAGCTTTCTCAGGAAGCTCTACCATGATGAAATAAAATAATAATGAATAAATCAAGAAAGGAAAAGATATCACATCCAAGCAACAGAAGACCTAACATAGTTGAAAGGCGTGATTTGTCATGATGGTAGTGAAGGAAATCCCAAGGTCACAGCAGCGCAGTGGGCCCCTGGAGAGGGAGGACAGGCTGGGTGAGGGCTTTGCTTTCTTCCTAGGAATGACATATTAGGATAGACAGATGAGCTCATCTGCTCGACTTGACTGAGGGAGTTTGATAATTCTGTTGAGGAGTCTGAAGATGAATTATTTATACATTGCATATTGAGTAAACAAACAAAATGAGCAAAGATTGATCTCAGGGAAAACAAAAAGTTATTTAAGAACAGAAAAGTAATCATTGCCTTATGCGGCTTGACTGTTAACATTTGAAGAGCAACAATAACAGACACATTGTTTAATCAAAAACTGTTAAAGAACTGTCTTAGGAAGGTGGGGGAAAGGCGGTATCTGTCGTGGGGGCGGGCGGAGGGAGAGAGGGTAGTGAAAGCTCTAAATTCTCCTCCTCTGCGTCAGGAAGACTACAGAAATTACCTAAAATTTTTAAATCCGGAAGTGGTTATACATGTATGTTATTTAGAAATAAGGAAGTAATTATCAAGCGAAATAGCAGAAAAAGTTGGCAGTGTTTGCTTTTGGGAAACAGGACTCCGAGTCGTGATGGCTAGGAGGGGCAACTGCTCTTTTCCGTTATTAATCTTGTAATACCATTTGACTTTTAAAACTGTGTGCATTGTTACTCTGATTAGAAACCAGAAAGCAGGGGATGAGAACTGTAACAGCATGTTCATTGCATTCCCTTTCATTGTCTTCATGTTTGGGCTGGGGCCCCAAAGCAGAGGCAGGGAAACAATGGTTAAGTGCCCACACATTCTAAAGAGGGTGCTTACACTCATTTCGTCCCTAGGGCTTACTAAGAAATAGGGAGCTCTGATCTGTGACCCTCACCCTGTCACCCCATCGATCCCATATATAAGAGAAGGCCAAAGATTAATCGAGGACAATTCAGAGAGGGGATTCGCTGGGAGTTGTTAGCTTCGAAAGGAGTCCCGATTGCTGCCCTCAGTCTTAGAGAGAGTCACTTTCAGAAGGGACAGATTGTCTGTAAAGAGCAGCAGGAAATCTTTGGTCCGTAGGACTGAAGCAAAGCAGGACAAGAGTTTCTGGAGAACTGAACCATATTCTAGGGAGTTTCAGGGGCGCGAGACTGGAGACTGGCATCGGAGCCTCGCCCGGCTAAGTCGGGAGGCCGGGAGCCAGCTGGAGCTGCCTGTCAGGGCTGCCGAGAGTCCTGAAGCTGGTGGGCTTCCTCCGGGATAAGTGGATGTTACAACGGGAGCAGGAGTGCCTAGAGGACCATCTGCTGGGATGAAGTGACCCCGGCGGAGAAGTTGGGGGGGAACCTAGGGAAGGAGCTTAGGGTAGGTCATCAGAGGTCATCCAGAGACCCCAGTGTCAGAGAGCTCACAAAAGCACCCTGTGAGGGACGGAGCCAGCATTTGGGCACCCAAAGAGCACACACAGGATTCTGCTACCAAACTGCTACAGCACCAGCCAGATGTGTTTTTTCCTCTCATTCCCCCTCCCACCCAGCCCTGCAGCAGCCCCACATCAGCCCCAGGCAGTGACCATCAGGGGGGATGGGCTGGAACACAGAGCCCGGCAGAAAGCAGAAAGAAATAAACAACCACCCCACCCCACCGCAGGTTCCCCAGCATGGGTAGGGCCTGAGTGGGGAAGAAAGAGAAAAGCTTAAATTGGATGTGAAATGAAAGTATTGATTTAGATCCACCTGGCCTTTTTAATACCTGTAAATAAAACTTCTAATATCTGAAAGTGACTGGAAAAGCTGTAGAATCTGGCCAGGGGCAGAGAAGGGTTATCCAACAGGGCAGGTTTGAAGAACAAGTGGTTATTTGCAGATTCATTTTTCTAAAGTTGTCTTATTTTTGAAAAGAAGGGAACTAGCATGCATTGCTACCTACTGTGTGTCAGGCATATATATAGATTATCTCATTTAATCCTCACAACAGTCTTTCCGGGTAGCAGTTATTATCCCTGCTTTGCAAGTCTGGGAACTGAAGCTCAGCGAGGGTGAGGTTCCCAAGATCACATAGCCAGAAAATGACGAGGCAGGAAGCAGACATACCGCAAGCCCCAGAGCCCATGCTCATCTCAGGCAGTGATTAAAAGCCCAGCTATTGATGTCAAACAGATGGAGTTTAAACTCCTACGTGGCCAGTAACTGACACCATCCCTCTTGGACAAGGTATGCACTCTCCCTCTGCCTCAGTTTCCTTACCTCTAATATAGGAAAATGATGCTACCTATCTTTTTGTGGGGATTATGTGAGATCATTCATACAAAGAGTTCAGCATATTGCCTGGTGCAGAGCAAGCACTCGATGAATGTATCTACTGTTATCGTTAAACTATACTGCACTCTGAATAAGAAACGGCGAAAGGAGGTAATAATTCAGAAGTGCCTGGAATACTACAGACGCTCAATAACTCAATGAACGAAAACAGAGTTTCTTCTTTCCCGTGATAATATATATACTAGTATGGAATGCATTATACTCTGCATTGTATTGTAGCTATTTCATAAAAACAGAATCATAAAATTGGAAGGCATCTTGGAAGTCATTGATTAAAGTATTTTCTCCCCTGATAGACTGTAAACTCCTTGGAGGTAGAGGTCATATCTTGTACTTCGTTCGTTACTTTACTTGTTTATTTATTCATTCAAGAAATGTGTACGTAAGACCTATAGGTAAAGTATTGTCTGAGGTATTTAGAGAGAGACAGAGACAATTAGAACTTAGATCCCGCCCTCAGGAACTTATAACCTAAGCACAGCTGAGACCAGCGTCAGCAGCAGAGGTGCAGGTGAAGTCCTGGGGCAGAAGAGCAAATTCCAGCCCTGCCGCGTCCCTCCCAGTGCCTGGCATGGTGGTTCATCATTGAACCAGTGACAAACAATTCGCGCAGGAGAGTGTGCGTACTGGGACGGGCCGAAGAGTGAGTGGCCTGAGCACGCGGGTGCGGGCACTAACATTTGATGGCGCTGTGGGGAGTGAACAGATGGTGGGTGGCGCTCCCTGCCCGGGTATTGTTCAGTCCTTCCCTCCACCTGCTCTGTGCCTGTGTTGCCCTCGACGCTGTAGAAGTTTACAGGACTCATCTCGGAACCTGATGGTAATCTGATGTGGCCATTTCCCAAATTCAAGATGGGTACAAGCTCTGGCCAGGGTCTTCCCAGTTGTGTCATAGGGGAGAAAGGACCGAGGACGGGGAGGCAGGAAGAAGGCGACTGGCCCCAATTGCATTAAGTTTCCCTCTGGGCTCTTCCTTTGATGGCTTTGCCTCTGGGGGAGAAATAGACCCTGTGTTGTTTATCTTCTCTCTTTTTTCTTCTTGTTCTAGGAGCTCAAGGATGCACAAGTGTATACGCACGCTCACACACATTCATACACGCGATGTTCTGATAGGCACCTCCCCCCCATGCTGTCACAGGTAAGAGACGCCACCCTTTACCTGGCCACTTTGCATTGTGTGGTACCTCAGGGGAGCTTCAGCCTTCCTTCTCCAATGCCCCCTGCAACCACCACCACCAAAAAATGGGGTTCCAGTGCTGGAAATTCTACATTGGCAGCATCCATTGACTAAAATGCAAACACCCCAAGGAAGGAGGCTTCTCAGTCACTTGTACCTCAGGGTGAGCAAGACATTGCTTCTGAGTGGGGAATGGGGGACACGAACATGTCGAGCAGGAAAGAGAGGGCCCAACTCCATGCAGGAGGAGGAGGACTCAGACAAGTACTGCTAGAGTTACCCTCTACCATTTGGCTTGATTTCCTTCCATTTCAATTGTTTTGTATTGTATTGCCCACTAACAATGTTCTAGACATTGCCCTGAGCACCACAAGGAGACAAGGAGTATGACCCAGATCCAGGGCAGCTCACAGCTTAACTGTTGCCAAGTGAACAAACAAGTGACAAGTGAACAAAAGTAATAAGTGCTATAATAGAGGTAAAGATTAGGGTGACAGGCCAGGTGCAATGGCTCATGCCTGTAATCCTAGCACTCTGGGAGGCTGAGGCAGGAGGATCACTTGAGGCCAGGAATTAGAGACCAGCTTAAGCAAGAGCAAGACCCCATCTCTACCAAAAATAGAAAAATTAGCTGGGTGTGGTGGTACATGCCTGTAGTCCCAGCTACTCAGGAGGCTGAGGTGGGAGAATTGCTTGAGCTCAGGAATTTGAGGTTGCTGTGAGCTATGATGACACTGTTGCACTCTAGCTGGGGCGACAGAGCAAGACTCTGTCTCAAAAAAAAAAGAAAAGGAAAAAAAAGATGGACGAGGGTGGCAAGCAAAGTGGAGGGGCCACTAAACCTGGGCTGAGAGGTCAAGGTCAAGAAGGAGAGCTTCTTGGAGATGGTACCCCCAAGCCAAACTTTTAAGCCTAGCACTAAGGGTGCACCCTGCCAATGTTTTAAAAAGAAGTGGCTGTAGGCGGTTGAAATTGGACTGCCAGAATGCTCTCTGCGTCTGGGCAATTTCCACTCTCTAGAGATGCAGGGTGATGTAGCAGAAAACACATGGACCCAGTCTCGGGCGCTCTGAGTTCATGTTCCAGCCTCAACACTCTCCAGCCAAATGGTTTGGGAGAGGCACTTTGCTGCTCTCAGCCTCAGTTTCCTCACGGTGCTATCTGCCCAGCCTGCCTCCACAAGTTGTCATGAAAACCTGATGAGATAACCTGGGTGCAAACACTCTCTCAACTGTGTTACCGTAGAAGTGAGTCATTGTTTTTCCCTGTGTTGGCAGATCCCTTCCTCTCCCTTCCTCTCCACCTCCCCGAGCGCCAGGATGAACTGAAGGAAGAGCTTCTTTCCCTGACACACCAACTCCGAGCTTTCTGACATATCCCTTGGGGCTGCGCGAGAGCCTCAAGCTTCTGTTCCCAGCTCCAGTCTCAGGACACAAGAGTCTCCATGGGGAGAAGAGTAAAGTGGAGACTCAATAGGAAACGAGTTGCTCAGGGATAGGGGCCCAGGCAGTGTTAATAGCCGCACAATAAGGACTCTAGCAATGGTTTGACTCAGTCCTTTCCCTACATGTGTCAGCAACATGTCTAAACAATAATTGTAATATTAAATATTCAGTTGTCTTGTATAAAAATAATAATACTTTTTTTACCCTCTGTAACTGCCCATATCCTTCCTTTCTGCGCCATTTATTCTGAAAATCCACTGACAAGTAGAAAATAAATAGAAGTTCAAAGATGGAAGGCCAAGAGCTAGGACCGGCTGAGCTCCTCGATTTTGTCTCTCACAGATCTGTCAATGTCCACGGCTTCAAGGGTTACAGTCTCAGATACATGACAGCATTTAATAGAAGAGCCAAAGGTTTAATTCCCTGAAGGGCTGACCTTTGAGAGAGCATGAGATGGGTGAGCTTTGCAGAATGGTAAAAAGAACAATTGGATTCTAGAGATGAGTTCAAATCCAGATACTGCCAGCTGACCTTTGGGCAGAAACTTCCGCGAGATTCAGCATCCTTATCCATAAAACAACCACTGTCTCACCTCCCTCTTGGAGCTTTTGTAGAGGATTAAATGATATCATGGAGGTAAAATTGATTCATGAATTTTGAATTAGTTAACATTATTGATATCTATTATCTACATTCCATGGCTGCCTCCTGTGTGGCAGTCATTTTCTTGGTCCTAGGCTGTTGCCCCAAGTACCCTATGGAGAACCTTATCAAAGCCTGCCCTCTGTAAACCACTCTTCTTTTCATAAATATAGCCCAATTGCCTAATTTTCATGAGTTATTAGAACAAAAGTGGCCATTTTACTACTTTTCACTAAAGTGTGAATAAATGTTTATATTCAGGAACTGTCTACCCTGCAGGACCTGTTACTCTGAATGCATTAATCTCTAATGGAAACTCAAATTAAGCTCTAATGGGCTAAAGGAAGACATATTACAGGTGAATAAGACTTTCCCATGCTCCTTGAATTGAACATACTCAACCCAGTCAGATCACTCGGTGTCCATAAAGTCCATAGATCTCAGGATGGTATTCAGAGCCTTTGTTCAGAGCCCTTCATAATCTCACTCCAACATTTCTTCCCAACTTTATCTTCCATTACCTCCATGAATTCTTCCCTTAGTCAAATGGAGCATCTTGTTAGTCCGTATTATAAACCTCGTGCTTTTTGATCTCCACGCCTCTATTTATGCTGTTCCATCTGCCTGGAATGCCTATACCCTCATCTCTGCTGTTCCAAATTCTACCCATTCTTTAGGACTGTGCTCAAAGCCCATTTCCTGCACAAAATACTCTTATTCCTCAATACAGGGACGGTCTCCTCTTCCTACCACAGTGTCTCTCCTATAGCTTCCCTTTTCTGTCCTGTGTGATGGTTATTTATAAGCACATCTTTGCTCAAGAAAGAGCCCATTCCCCAGATATATCTCCCTTTAATATCTGAACTTTCACCCTTAAACTCTCAGTTAATCAGCATGTCAATGAGTTCCTATTTGATACAAAACAAAGTAGGAACCGTGGGATTATTCAGAAGTATCCCTGAGGAAGCCTGCAATTTCACTGGGGATATTCCAAGTGCCTAGTAGATGACACAGGCAAGGAATGCTCTAGTAGTTAGGAGCCAGGAGAGATTACCATGGTTGAAATGGGCCTTCCTTTGGGTCAAATATTGCCTTTCCCCAAATCCTCTTTGAACATACATGTATTCCTGAGCGTGAATAGGTCAGCATGCTCCCAACACACAGGCATGAATTAGTTTGCCAGGTGGTTTTCCTGGTGATAAAGTATGGAAGAAGCATGTGGGCATTGGCTGGACACTGGTGCGTAAACACTAGGTGTTTAAGGTGGGTGGAGCAGGGCCTGGATGAGGGTGAGGTGAGCTCATGTAAGGGCAGAGTGAGCACTTAAACAAACCTGAGAGTGGGTGCCTCCTTAAAATTTTTTACCCTAGGATCCTTGCTTGCCTCACCCTAGACCTGGCTCTGGGGTGGAGGATACAGAAAGATATCAAAAAGGAATAAAGGGAGAGACACTAGGGACAAAATTCTTCTTTATCATCATGATGTCAAGACCTAGTGTTGGATACGAACTACACTACCCCTGTCATCTGCCTCCACAGAATTTTGTTCACTGAAGGCTGAACATCATTCCCACAGATTCTGAATTAGTTTTTTAAGGGGGGGGGAACATGGCTTCAATGTTTTATTACCCAAAGCAGTGCAGAGAAAATGGTGACATTGTCAGCCTAAACTCTAACCTCTCCTAGAACGATACAAAGCCTACAAGGTTAAATGATCTGAAATCTCATCCAATTTGAATGGTGCCCAAAGAAGCAGCTCAACTTTACTCAGACATGGCTTCCGTGATGGGCTGGGTAATTACCTTCCCAACCCCAGCTCCCTCCCCATGCCCTATATTTGCCAAGCTAATGCTATTTTTGGTACTCATCATGGTAAATAATGCAGGGGGATAGCATGCAGGCTCTAGAAGCAACTTTGAAAGGGAGCAGTTTTCAATGTCTATCAAACAGCTTTGTACTAGAGCAAAGAGATACCTTTTGGCATCTGTTCAAAGTGAAATGAAATAAATTTATTTTAAAAACTTTTCCAACACCACCCCTGTTATGACTGAAATCTCAACTTCTTTAAAAGACATCCAGTTTCTAAAACACTGATTAAAAGTGTCTCTGAGGCTTAAGGGAAAAACAAATGAGACAACTAAAAGGTATTTTAGCCCCCAAAATGGCCCCAACCTGTCCTAATTCCTTCTAAAATATCATTTTATGGTGGCCTTAAAACAGATGTAATCTGATAGGATCTTAAAGGTCCTCAGATCTGGGTCATTTTATGAAATTGATGGGACTGGGAGATGAAACCCTGGCTGGTCTTAAACATTAAACTTTCAACTGAGTCCACCACCCTCAGGAATTCTAATTTAGCATAAATACTGTTAGATTCTTCTAGACTCAGATCACACTGCTCCTATGTTCCCACTTGCATCATAATTAATATGAAAAGAAAAAATTATAATAATGCATTACATTTCTATAATTCTTTACAGTTTACAAAGCACAGTGACACATATTATCTTTTTTCCTTTTAGCCTGTCCCACTGGAGACCCAGCAACACCCTGCAAGAAATGTGAGTTCATATTTCTTGAATAACAAAAACCAGACACGATGTGTTGAGAGCTCCCCATCTTCACTCCCCAAGATGTCTCAGAAAAGTTTCTACATCTTGGTTTCACAACTTCTACTCCACATGGCTGTGTTTCTCTGTCCATCCAGAATCAGGGTACCAAGTGGGAAAGTGGAGAAATCAGAGCTGAATCAAAATGTGGTGGCCTCATCAGAGAGCCGGAATATGATGGTGTTGATATAAACAATGCCATCGGTTATCCCTTACGATCCCACTTATGTATGTCAGTTCTGTGCACATGTCCTCAGTACCCTCCTACTTCACATCAGTGTCACTTCCTTGTGCAGCTATGATGGATCCAGTCAGTCTCCAAGGATCCCCAGAAAGCCTTCAGGGCCTGGCAGCCCAAGGCTGATAGCTAGAAGCCACTGTGTTGGGAGTTGTAGCCCCCGTTGATTCAGTGGATATTTCTCTGTGTTCCCAATAAAACTTTAAGGCCGTGATTGAATCCTGGCTGTACATTGGAATCGTTCATGGAATTGTAAAACACACACAAGGCTGAACATTGTTCCCACAGATTCCGAATCAATTTTTTAAGGGTGGGGGAGGCCTGGCCTCAATATTTTATAAAGCTCTAGGTGATTCTAATGTGCAGCCAGCATTGAGAACCATTGCTCTAGATGCAGAGGTTCTTAAACTTTAGCGAGGACCAAAATTACCTGGAGGGTTTGTTAAAACACAGATCTTTGGACCCACCTCCAGAGTTTCTCATTGAATTGGCCTGGTTCCTAGGTAGTGCAGAATGCTGCTGATTTAGGGACCACACTTTAAAAATCACTGCTCTAAAGTGTCACAAAGCATTTTGCTTACAAATCAGAACAATTTAGCTAAACCCTTTCAATTTATAGGAAACACCATTCACTGACTATCAGACAGTTCTGCTTGCTTAGGCTTAATTATTTGCCTGACTCAATGTGAAACAACAATGAAGTACAGTGAAACTCTATTTCACTCTCTCACTCCCCTCTCTTTCCTTTTCCTTCTCTGCATTGATGGAATCTAGAGAGCAGTTGGTTTTGTGAAAATCCCAAGAAAGCTACTTCTGAAATTTTTCCTAGAAGCCCCAAATGCGAGCCCTACAGTTAGGGTTGCTTTGTGCTGGGTCGGTCCTTGGCAGAGACTGCTGGGCTCTGGCTTCAGCACCCTGGAGAGCAGTCTCTGTGCTTGTAGAACAAGGACAATGGACCTGAAGTCATCACTCCCAGTGCAAAGGAGGTAGGATGAAACACACACGGCCGGCCCTGATCCGTGACAAATTAGTGAATCCCACCAGCGAACACTGTGAACCTCTTGATATCACAAGTCCCTCCAAAACTTAATGCCAATAACCACATAAAAAGTTTTCAACTCTGCTTTATTTACTTGCTTTCCTGTCCATATGCCTTTCTCCTTCTCTCTCTCCCCTCCTCTCCCTCTATTCCTCCTCTCTCTCTCTCTCTTCTATTAATGACAGCTATTTTGAGTCTATCGGGCTGTGAAAGACTGTCTCTATCATCAAGAATAATGCCTCGAACCTTGTAATTGCTCAATAAATAATTATTGATGTAACTATTTAGGAGGGAGCATACCAATATTTTCAATTTATCTTGAAATGCATCAAAAATTTTGAGAGGTTCTGTAATTTGAATGAGCATCAGAATCACCTGGACTGTTTGTTAAACCACAGATTGTTGGTCCCCCTCCTCCAGAGTTTCTGATGCAGCTGATGTGGGAGCTGATATGGTTTGATGGACAGCTAGAAGGATGGAGAAATTGATGACGATGTGATAGGGCAAGTGGCGTAAAGTGCTGATTTCAGAACCCAGGTAGTGGATATACATGTCTTCACTGTAAAATTCTTTCAACTGTTTTGTATGTTTTAAAATTTCCATAATAAAATGTTGAAATAATGATAATGTAGTACCCAGTGTCTGAGTACCTTGCTTTAAAGAGCACACAGACATTTATAGCTCAGACCTGTGCTCGCTCTCACATTCTCTCTCTCTCTCTCTCTCTCTCCCTTCCCCCTTAGAAAAGAAAGAAACCACCAAGGGAAGCTGAGGACTTTGAGGAGTCTTGGACGCAGAGGTCTGGAGTGGGTGTGTGGCTCCTTCATGGGTAGAGAGGCACTCCAGCAACTGCCTCCCTCAGGAGCCAAGAGCTGGATAGAGCTGGACAGGCAGCGTTCCAAAGGTAGGTAGCTGGGAAAGGTTGACAGCCAATGAGCAATCATTCTCTCCAGGAGGAGCCTCGGGATAGAGAAAGAAAACATGACTGTCCTCAGCCACCAAGAGGCAGCCCCGAGCCCACACCCTCCTTGCCTGCAGCTGACCTGGGGCAAGGACTGCCCCTGCGACCTCCGTGCACCTTGTAGGTCCAGGGTGTGGTTCTGCCTTTGGAGGGAGTTGCATTACAAACTGTGACCCACTGTGGGACAAAGCCTATGTCCTATCAGGAATAGAGCAAATTCTCAGGCTGAAAAAGCCCTTCTGAGTTGTTCACAAGCAAGAACAAAGATCATGATGCCAAATATCTGTTCCTCTCCAAGACTTATGTGACTTTGGGCAACAACGAAAAGATTTGGACTAAATACAAGAAGGGCCTGTCCCAACACGTGGGTGCTCCACATATTGGCTGAGGAATCTGTGGCATCTTCTTGTATAAGTGTTCTCAAGCAATGGGTCTACATGGGCGTGCTCCTTCCAAAGCCCACCAGCAATGTTCACACTGTGCTTCGTGCAGTATGTTAGAAGTTGGTGCAAGTGGAAGAATGAGGAGGGGCAGAGAGGGGTGAGCAGCCTGCCTCAGGGCCTGGCAGCCTGGGCTTAGTCTCAGCTGCTCGAGAAAGGTCTTCGTCTTTCCCCCACCCCGCCCCCCGCCCCCCACCACAGCCACAGGACCAGAGGCGGCTCGAACTGGGGAAAAGGAAAGCAGAGGCGATGCCCCCGCCCACACCACTCAGGAAAGCCCAGGTGGTTTTCTGTCATGTTTCTCCCTGGCACCTTTTTAATTAGCTTAATGCAGCCCTCTAACATGTGGGTGCAAAAAAAAAAGGGAGATGAGGAACAAGGACATGGAAAAAATAAATAATGTGAAGCTAAACAGCCCAGATGACTCAGCGCTGGATGTTGCGTTGCACCCCGGGAGCAGAAGCGGAGCTGGCTTTGGAGAGACAAACTGTCTTTTCACCACCCCATAAAGCATTGCCAGGGCTGCTGGTGACAGAGTCAGCTCCACACCCCTGTCTTATCAGTGTCCTGGGCAAAACAAACCCAGAGCGTGTCCCTTTTGGGTAGTCATGGTGTCTCACTAGTTCTGTAACTCTAGTGTCCCACGTGCAGCCAGGCATACCATTGGAGCTCAATAAACGCTGGATCCTTTTGTGTGTGAATGTATGACAGCTTCCCTCGTGTTCACTCGCCTTCACATCGCTTACTCCATCTCCAGGGTAGGGTCATGCTCCAGCCAGGGAGACGGCGGGGACACCAGTTCCTGAGTGCTTAACACTCTCCTCACGGAGTTGTCACTCTGGCACCAACGTGCTCTCCCTACAGAGTAGGCCTCGCATAGATTTTTCTCCTCTGAATTCTCCGGGAAGATATATTGATCCAGTCCAAGTGACATCAATAGACCCAGGTAACTGAATAAAACTTCTGGAGTTTGCCTTAAAATATGCACGATGTGCCTTAAGACACCACCTGGTAGCTTTGCCACCCTCCCCTCCCCTGCTCTCAATCCACTGCGACTATTAAACATCATCCTCATCTCAGCTCTGCCCTCCCCTCCCCAACCCAGGCACTCCTGGTCCAGTTCCAGCTGACACGAAGAGGCCGTGCGTAGAAATTAAAGGGGAAGGCAACAGGAAAAGGAGGAAACCGTGCAATTCCATCCCACGTTCCAAAGAAAACCTTGTCAACTCAAGGATTCTTGGGGCTCTGGCCACTTCTGCTCCATATCTCACAAGGAAATTACCTGGAGACCCACTTCCTGCACCGGCTGGTGGAGCTCTGCTTTCTCACTCTGAAAGTCTCCACCCCTCTGTGCCTACTCAGTGTCCTCCTAGAGCTGGGACTGGTGCTGACATGAGCTCCAAGAGGCGGTTTGGCTCTCCTTGGGCCCCACGCACTGTGACTCCTGAGGGATCCACAGTATGTATATTCACACAGACCGCTTTGCCACCTACCAGTCCCGTGACCTAAAGCAACATTCTGCGCCACAGTTCCCTCCCGGTAACATGGAAATAATCATACTTACTTCATAGGAGCAGCGTAAGGATTGAGTGAGATCAAATACATGGAGTGTTTAGCCTACTGCGTGATATACAGCATTAGCAGTAAAAATAACAGCTTCTCCCTGCTGAGCACCTATTATACATTAGGCAGTGCTTACCTTAATCACCCAGTCCTCACGACTACCCCACGAGATAAATCCAATTGTCAGAGCCATTTCACAGGTGTAGAAACTAAGGTACAGAGAGGCTAAGTAACTTGCCCCAAATGCACAGGTAGTAAGTGACAGAGTTGGGATTTGAACCCAGTCCTTTTGATTCCAGAGCTTGTGCTCTTAACTACTGTATCAATTCAACACATATCACTTGCCTTCCCCCTTGCTACTCAACTCTCCTGCCAACTACCAACTCACTGTGGAATTTTTGGTCAAGACAAAAGTCTTGACAATAAGGGCCAATAATTTTTTTCTATAAAGGGCAAAATAGTAAGTATTTTCAGCTTTGTGGGCTGTACAATCTGTGTCACAATTACAGTCATATGCCACATAATGACGTTTCAGTCAATGACAGGATACATATGTGATGGTGGCCCCATAAGATTATAATATTGTATTTTTTGCTGTACCCTTTCTATTAATATATTTAGATATGTTTGTACACACAAATACTTACCATTGTGTTCCACTTTTCTACAGTGTCCAGTACAGTAGCATAATGTACACGTTTATAGCCTAACAGCACCAGGCTATATCATATAGCCTAGGTGTGTAGTAGACTATACTATCTAGGTTTTCATAAGTACACATATTCACACAATGAGGAAACCACCTAACAATGCACTTCTCAGAATGTGTCCCTGTCTTGAGGCATGACTGTACTAGACTCTGCCAGTGTTTTGTGAAAGCAGGCACAGACAACAGGTAAATGAATGGGCATGGCTGTGTTCCAATAAAACTTTATTGACAAAAGCATGTGGCTAAATTTGGCCCAAGGGCCATAGTGTACTGGCCCCTGCTATAGAGTAGCTGCACGTCTCTAGAGAAAAGAGACTCAGGATGGAGAGTACTTGACAAACAGTAAGTGCTCAGTAAGTACTTGTGGGTTGATTTGGGGGCCATTTTGTCCATCTCCTTGAATCCAAATAGTAGCACCAATAAATAGCCAGTTCTTCTTTGATTACAGTTTCACAGGAAAGCTGATTCTACTCTTACCTGAATTGTCTGTTTTTGTGTCTAATTTATATCAGGAAAGTTCCCTCTTATCTTGGCTCACCTGTGAATTGAGATTTTTTTTTATTGAGAACTAATAGTCTGTGCATCAAACCTAAATCTGCCCCCTCCCCCTGCCTGGGACAACTAGTCACCAAGAGACAAGGCCACTCTCCTCACGATGCCTCTGCTCTGACAACAAACTCTGCTTTACCAAATACTGGAAGGGCCTGCTGCTCCCTCCCGGCCCCCTGGCTCCCACTGGGTAACTGGGCCACACACTGCTGGAGGGGAAACTCTGCAACACCCCTCGGAGAAACTCGGCAGTCCCTGATACTACAGCAAAGACTGGCCATTGTTTTCTGGCCTCTTTCCAGAGGTGAGAAAGCCTCCTCAGGTGGAGCAGGTCCCTTCAAAATAAGGCCAGCGTGATGAAAGTCTCACAACTTGGGAGACAGCCAGTGGGGCTGCAGCGTGGGGCTCCTCACCTCCTCTGCTGCTCTTGCTGCCAGGGGCCCAGCCTGCAAGAGACAGAGAGAAGGTATTTTGAGCTGATTTGTTTTCATCTGTATTTATTGGTTTGTGGGAATGGGATGTCTGAAATGCCCATATGGATTCCAACACAGGTCACAGCAAGGAAATCAATCTTGGGAATTGAAATGAAGCCAGAATTAAACAGCCAGGTCCATGCACCATGTCATCTGAGCACTTTGGGAAGGGCAGGAGACAGGAGAGAACTTGAGTCCTGACAACCACAGGGATCTAAGCAGCTAAGCCAACTCCTAATTAATTGGGGCTGCTGCTTTGGCCCCCTCGGTTCTTTTCATTCTCCCCCCTACTTCTTTCTGGACCCATTCTTTGCTGTCCCACACCCCACACGGGCTCTTCCCAAGCCTAGTGGCTCCATGCATGGTCAAAACCATCACTGCAATGGGGCCTTTCCGCGCCGGGGCAGGCTTAGCAACAGAACAAAGTGAGGCTCATGGCTGCAGTGCAACATCTGTGGTTTCCACTGCCTGGGGCCTCTCGGGCCCACCCCAAGTCACTGTTTGGCGTGTCCCCCACGACAAAGAGGACAGACATCCCCCCTCCCACACTGACCTCACCTTCCCCACTTCTCACGGCACAGGCTATCTGAGTCTCACTTGGCATTCGCTATCAACCATCTTATACCCTTCTCTAAAGATTCCAGATGTTGCCTTTCTGATTATAAAGCAAACTCCTTAAGAGTAGGGCATATTGTATCAGAATCATAACTGTGTCTAAAGACATTGTGGTCAAAAACAATAACAAGCCAGCCTCGGATCAGTAGTTCATACTGCTCGGCCTGTGCGCTGTGGAGGACGGGGCTGTATTCACTCCCACCTCTCGGCCTTCGCAAGCACGTTGCCTTCCTCTGGAAAACCTCTCCCGCACTCCGCCCTTCACACGCGATGCCCCTCACATCAGTCAGATCTCCGCTCAAGCACCGTCTCCAGAGAGGCCTTCTCTTGTCGCTCAAGCTAAAGCAATCCCAGGGGTTTTCAATAAACATTTGTTAATGATCCCTACTTTGTAGGTGGGTAAACTGAGGTTCACTGTGGTTAAAAATTACCCATGGTCACAGAGGTAGGCACAAACTGAGGTCTTGTGACACCAGAATACTCGAATGCTTATTATTTCTCCCATACTGCAAGTATACCTTAGTAATTGTAATTTACTATTCAGTATCTATCTACTCCAGTATTCTGTAAGCTTCATGGAGGCAGGGTCCGTATCCATCAGGTTCATCCTTGTGTGGCTCTGCTGTCTACTATAGGGCATGGCATGTCAATATTGATTACACTAATGATATAAACTAATAGAGACTGGTCAATAAATTGCCATCTAGTTGGGTCTAGATAAGTATTTATTCATAGACAGAGAGCAGTGAGCTCAGGACATAGATAAAGAAGACATGAGCCTTCATTTATTCTAGTCCTCTTTCTGCCAATAGTAAAACAGCCTTTTCCTAAAATGTTCCCTGGCATGCAGGAGTGACAAGGATGCTAGGTGAATTTCTTTGAAAACCTGGAGCAAGAACAGGGAAATTGAATATCTAACATAAGCAGTTTTGTGCCTAGTTACAAATCTCAGCTAATTACAGCGCAGTACTGCTCCTTTGGGGTCCTTCATCTGGCACAAATCACTTCACTAGGGAATCAGGGTCCATGCTGCACCCCTTCCCAGCCCCGCCATTCCCGGGGGTCTTTGTTCTGGGCCAGAGGAGTAGGGAGTACCATGGCTCATCTCATGGTAGAGAGTTTCATAGCTGGGAGCAGAAACAGCAATAAAGGCAGAAGTTATGAGGCTACAGCCAGTAGGGAAATAGAATGAGAGGCTGCTAACATGCCTTATCATCTCTGGAAAATTCATAAGATTTGATCCACTCTCATGTCACATACTAATTGACTTTTTATCCTTCAGGTTAGATTCCCCTTCACTTTAGTCAACTACTTTTTTGCAATATTGAGTACATTTGTCCTCTTAGGCTTGCTCTCCCTGTCTCCGTCTCCCCCTCCTCTGCCTTCCATCGAGTCCTTCCCAGTTTTCAGAAGACAACGTAGCACAGCTAAGCGCACAGGCTTCGCACAGGCTTCGCAGGTCGTGCTAATCTGGGGTTAAATCCCTGCTCTCACAAGTATTAGCTAGTTGTCTGTAAGCAAGTTACCTAAATCTCCCTGAGTCTCGATTTTCTTATCTATAAAATGGAGCTAATTCTCACAGGGGTGTCGTGAGGTGGATTAAATAGTATGTATTGCCCAAAGGGCTTAGCATAATGCGTGACAAATGGTGAGAATTCCATAAATAGTGGCCACATTATTCCCACTACTAGTTTCTGCACCCCCAGCTGCCTCTGTCTTTCCCTTTCCCCTTGCATATGTCACGTGCACAGCCTGGCTTAATGAAACACCGATCACCTTATCATTCCAGCATCTCAAGTTAGTCAAGATCCTTGATGGGGCAGTCCCTGGTATTTCAGATTTTGTCTCTCTCTTCTTCCTTCATTTCCCAATATCTTTTTTCCCTTGAGACATTTTACTTTCTCCATCTTTCCTGAAAATACCTGCTGAGACAGTGGCTGTCAGCGTTACTTTGCAGTGATAAGCCCTGGATTCTATTCAGACATTTGGCTAAGAGAGCCGGGGTATCCGCCACGCCGAGCCCCTCTCGCTTTGCCCACCATGTTTAATTCATATGTGTTGCGGACCATTGAGAGGGGCTCAATGAGCTGTGAAGATCAAGATATGAGCCATACAGATCGTACACTATTGAATTAAGATGCTAACTGCGGAGACTAAGTGATTCCAAGGAGAGAACAGTGAAAGCCTTAATGGTTCGTAACGATGGAAAGCAGGGTGGATCAAGTGAGTAGCAAATTGAAAAGATGCATGACTTCAAGGAAAGGGCCATTTTTCAAACTGGAGTCATCCCCAATTTCTCCCTCTCCCTCACCCTCTGCATTCAATGCATCACTGATACCTGTCGTTTCTACACTCAAATAAATCTCGAGTGTCCAAGATGCCACTGCCACCACCCAAGGTCAAGCCCTTGTCTCCTCTCTCTCTCTCTCTCTCTCTCTCTCTCTCTCTCTCTCTCTCTCTTAAAACAGACTCACTTGTCTCTTTGGTTCTATCTTAACCTTCCTGCTACCCACTCTCCACCCAGCAACCTTTCTAAAATATAAACCAAATCATGTCGCACTTCTGTTTCAAATCTTCCATTGGCTCTCCATCGCTCTTATTAAAAAAATCCAAACTTGTTTTCATGGTTTAGAGCTCTTCGTGGCTATTCTCATCCCAGTCCACACTCCCCCTTGCTCATCCTCCTCTGGCCAGTCTTGTCTCCTTTCTGTTGCTCCAACATGCCAAGCTCATCCCCACCTCGAAGCTCTGGTATTTGTTGT
Organism: Indri indri; assembly: GCA_004363605.1. Taxonomy (NCBI): domain Eukaryota; kingdom Metazoa; phylum Chordata; class Mammalia; order Primates; family Indriidae; genus Indri; species Indri indri. The sequence continues at coordinate 219 of RJWJ010022759.1, read as the reverse complement.
TCTCTGTGCCTACGTTTCTCATGGCCAGTGCCTTCTTGCCCTCCAGGTCTTGGCAAACAGCAAGGTCCTGGGCCCCCTCTCAACACAGCCTGCCCCACTTACACTCCATCCCATCCTCCTGCTTATTCTCTCAACAACTTTCTTATTTTTGTTTACTTTTTTCTGTCTGCTCCATGAAGGCGAGACCATTTCTGTCTCATTTGTGCTGTATCCCTTGTA
>RJWJ010022758.1:0-26513 GCA_004363605.1 Indri indri | reverse complement strand
CCCTTATGAATATAGATGCAAAAATTCTCAACAAGATTCTAGCTAACCAAATCCAGGTGCTTATTAAGAAAATAATCCACCATGACCAAGTGGGCTTCATTCCAGAGATGCAGGGATGGTTCAACATACGCAAATCTATAAATGTAATTCACCACATAAACAGAAGCAAAAGCAAAAACTGTATGATACTCTCAATCGATGCAGAAAAGGCATTTGACAAAATTCAACACCCTTTTATGATAAGAACACTTAACAAAATAGGCATAGACGGGGCTTACCTAAAAATGATGCAAGCCATTTATGACAAACCCACAGCCAACATCATACTGAATGGGGAAAAATTGAAAGCATTCCCAGTTAGAACTGGAACCAGACAAGGTTGCTCACTATCTCCAGTTCTATTCAACATAGTGCTGGAAGTCCTGGCCACAGCAATCAGGCAAGAGAGCGGAATTAAAGGCATACAAATGGGAACAGAAGAGATCAAACTCTCACTGTTTGCTGATGATATGATATTATATCTAGAAAACCCCAAAGATTCAACCAAGAGGCTACTGGAACTGATAAATGAATTCAGTAAAGTTTCAGGATACAAAATCAATACACATAAATCAGAGGCTTTCATATACGCCAACAGCAGTCATACAGAAAACCAAATCAAAGATTCAATTCCCTTCACAATAGCAACAAAGAAAATACAGTATCTAGGAATATATTTAACTAAGGAGGTAAAAGACCTCTACAGGGAGAACTATGAGACATTGAGGAAGGAAATAGCAGAAGACGTAAACAGATGGAAAAACCATACCATGCTCGTGGGTCGGCAGAATAAACATTGTTAAAATGTCTATACTACCCAAAGTGATCTACAGATTCAATGCATTACAGTCTTAATTCATCTGGGATTTAATTATTTTAATAAAATTTTTAAATGGAAGGATAATATATACACAGTAAAGTACAGTATTAAAGAGTTATTACATAGTGAACACACCCATATAATCACTAACCAGTCACTCAGAACTGTTCCTGTCCTGTCTCAGTTACTGAGCCTGTATTCCTTAAAGCTAACCACTGTCATGGTATCTATGATAATTGCCTTCCTGCTTCTCTTTATATTTTTGCTGCCTAAACTGGGTCCCTAAACACTATAGTTCAGTTGGTGGTCACTCACCTTAATGTAAAAATTCATGTAATATGTGTTTTTTAATATTGATATTTTTGTTTATAAATTTTGTCCACATTGCAGTGTGCAGCAATTTTTTCTTGCTGTATGGTATTCCACTGTGCGAATATGTAACTCTTGTCTATTCCACTGTTGATGGATATTTGTGTTGTTTCCAGTTTATGGCTTTATGGAATAATGCTGTTGTGAACATATGCTGACTTTTCTTGTCCTTTCTACGTTCTTAGATTTTGGATCTACAAATTTTACTACCTTGCTTACTCTGATGCTTTTACACAAATGTATTTTAGATTTTGTTTGTATTTTTAAATTTATGTTTGCATCTCTAAGCAATATATTTTTAAATTTTGCCTTGTTGACCTTATAAAATGGAATCCTACTTTGTGTATTTTTCTGGATTGTTTGGTCATTAGTAAGTTTTTGAGGTTCATCATTTTGCTGCATATAGTTATGGCTCATGCTTTTCTAGATTTTGTTAGCATGAGCCTTGGGCCAAGTCAACCTGGAATTCTGTTACCATTTTTAATTTATTTTTACTTGTGGTATAAATAAGAGGTGCATTTTTTTTTTTTTTTTTTTTTTTTTTTTTTTTTTTTTTTTTTTTTTTTTTTTTTTTTTTTTTGCAAATTGATGGCAAATTTTGCCAGGACCATTTATTAAATAATCCATCCTTTTCCTATAGATTCACCTATAACCATTGCATTATATTCAGTCTTATATATTCTGGAATCTATTTTTGGATTTTCTATTCTGCACCGCTAATCTATGTATATATTGCTATACAAATACTATTTATTTTTCTTGGTTTTATGTGTTTTGATCTCCAGTAAGGCATATCTCCTCCCACACTGTGTTCTTCATCCTCACACTTTCCTTGCCTTTGCTTGAGTATTTGTTCATCCATGTAAACTTTAAGATCATTTTCTCCATTTTAAGAAAAAGAATCTTATGGTGTTTGAATAAAAACTGTATCTAGTTTTCAATATATATCTTCTTTTGGAGAACTGAATATTTTGATTTTGATACTGAGTTATCTCTTGCATGAAAATAGAATCTTTTTAGTTTTTTTTCTTTTTGTAAGCAGTAGGTTTGGTCCAAAGCAAGCTAGATTTCCACCTTCTTTTTGTTTTGTCAGGTACTGTATTATGTCTTTAAATAAGATTTCAACCATATATTTATGTGAGTCCTAACCTTTCTAGTTAAATTGATTTTAACTATTGAAGTGGAATCTTTTTCTTATTTCTATTTTCAGGTGATTTTTTCTGAATTGAAGAGAATCTACTTTTTAAAGTATATTTTGTACTTTATCAGTGTATCAAATTATTTTATTTTATTTTCTAATTTTTGATATCTTGATTATAAAATAGCATCGACAATAAATACTTTAATATATTCTTGACATTTCATTTTCTTATAGCATGTATTAAAATTTCCAGGAAAATGATAAATAATATTGATTCTGAATATCACTCTAGTTATTAATTCAAATAGAAAAGAATTTAGTTTTAACATACAATATATTTGCTGTTGGTTTTTATTTATATTTAACTAGTATCCTTCTAATTTTATTTTACTTAGAGTTTTTATTATGAAGGGCTGCCAAATAGCATTAAATACCTTTTCAGTATTAATAAAATCATGCCATATTCCCCTTTCATTTGTTGATGATTTACGTTGATAGATTTTCTGAATTGGAATCATTCTTACATTTCTGGGGTAAATTCTACTTGGTTAGGTTAGATAAAACTCAGCTGTGATCCCACATGATCCAGTCTTTTAGTGAACTGTTAAATAAAACGTACATAAAAGAGAGTGTTTTACAACACTTATATCCTTTATATAACTAGTATCTAATAAAATGATTGTCACTTCCAAGGCCAAAAGATAGAAAGTTGTTACGTCACAGAAGGTTCTTAGGTGACCTGCTGTCCAAAACATAACCAGTGTTGTGAATTTTGTGATTATTCATTTTTTAATGCCTGATTTTTACCACTCATGTTTGCATCTCTAAGTAATACACATTTAAATTTTGTCTCATTAACCTTATAAAATGGAATTATACTTTATGTATTTTTCTGGCTTGTTTGCTCATTAGTAAGTTTTTGAGGTTCATCCACTTTGCATGTAGTGATGGCTGGCTCATTAATTTTTATTGCTGTATAATACCTTACCATATGAATAGACCACAGCTTATCTGTTGTGTTTGATGGGCGTGTGTGTTGTTTCTAGCTTTGGTGTTCTACAAATAATGGTACCATAAAACATTTTTGTGTATGTTTTTAGTGTACATGTACAAGAATGTGTGCAGGTGTATTCCTAAAACTAGAGCTGTTAATTCGTAGGATTTGGCCATGTAAAATTTTATTAGTTACTTTGAGACTATTTTGCAGATTTTTGAAATTATAATCAAACTAGCAGCTTATGAAAATTGCCATTTCTCCACATTCTCACCATCATTTAATATTGTTTAACATTTAAATGTTTACTCATTTGAGTGTGAAATGAATCTTATTATAGTCTTTTAAACTTTTTATCTCGAAATAATTTTAAAATTACAGAAATATTACAAGAATAAAATGATTCTTCTTAACTGTTTGTCCAGATTCTCTAGATGATCATGTTTGCCTTATTCTTTGAGTTTGTATGTGTATGTATGCATATGTGTGTATGTACGTAGTCTATAGGGAGTGTGCATTTGTGTATTACACATATTTTTTTCTGTAACCATTTGAGAGTAAGCTGCATACACTATCTCTGCAACACTTCAGCATGTATTTCCTGTAAACAAGGACATTTTCTGCATAATGATCTGTTAAAATGAGGAAATCAACACTGATACAATCCTACTATCCAACACATAGACCTCATTCACATTTGCCAGTTACTTCAAGGATGCCTTTTGTAATTGTTCTTTTCTTTCTGATCTCAAATCCAACACAAATCATATGTTGCCCTTAGCTGTCATGTCTAGTTTCCTTCAATCTGGAGCAGTTTCTCAGTTTTCTTGATATTTGCGACTTTGACATTTTTGAAGAATACAGGCTGGATACTTTGTACAATGGCCCTCATTTTGGGTTTGATGTTTTCTCATGCTTATATTTTGTTAATACATTTTGGCAGGAATTTCATATAAATGATGATCTGTTCTCTATTTTTATCAGGAGGCACACAATGTAAGTTTGTCTCATTACTGGCGATGTTGACTTCTGTTACTTTCCTAAGATGGTGTCTTCCAGATATATCTGTAATAAGTTTTGTTCTTACTAATTAATGTGTAATTAAAAAGTATTGTGTGAGGCTATATAAATAACCTCTTCAGCAAACATTCACCCATTAGTTTTGGCATCCTTGATTCTTGCCTAATCAGTTATTACTAAGATGATTGACAAATGGTGATTTCTGATTTCATCATTTCTTCATTCATTCACATACTTATGTCAGTAATGACTCCTGGATTTCTATTTTAATATGTTATCATCCATTACTATCATTGTGCATTTTGAACCCTAAATTGTCACAGAATTGGTCAATGTGATCGTATTCAAACTGATCCCTCTATTATTTTGACGTGTCCCCATCATTCCTTAACTATTCCTTACTTCACGGTATTCCAGCCTTGAAATCAGCCATTTCTCAAAGGAGCTGTGGTATCTTTCAGTGAAGAATGATAATTATAAACTGAGATCTGAGCCGTGGTGAGGTCATTTATACTGGTTGTCTTCCTTCTATATTCTCACCCATCCTCACTCTTGCTTCTAACTCTCAGTGGACAGTTATGAACTGTGTGTGTGTGCATATATATATATACACACACCTGTATATATGTATATACACATATATACAGACATACATATTCCTAGTTTATAAACATATGAGCCTATTTATATCTATTTCCATGTCCACCCATTTCAATATATTAGAAATAAGTTCATACTGAACTCTAATTCTAGACTTCCCCTTTTCATATTTGTAACTCTTTGTAACACTGACAATGAAAAACGTGATTCCATAATCTTCAATATATTTACCTGTTCATTTAATCTCCTTTTAAGTAACCAGCCACCTGACCGACAGACCACCTCTACCACTTCAGTCCTGACATGGAGCCATAAGACCTAAGGTCTCCTCTCTCTTCTCATTATGGTGACTATGTTTCCACTGCAGTTTTTATGGGCATTTTTTACATTGCATATTAGAAGGATTTTTGAGTTATTGGCACTTTATGATGCTGCTTTTGAAAAGTTCCTATTCCTTTCTTTTACCACTCTCCCACTTTTTTTATGTTGATTCTGAATATTTTCAGATACCTTCTAGATTCATTGGCTTTCCTGAATGTGTATATTGGTGTCATTCTTAAAGTCTGGAAAATTCTTGACATAATGTCTTTCAGTATTGCCTCTGCCCCATTCTCTTTTGGGAACTTCATTTACATGTAAATTAGATGTTTCATTCTAGCCTCTTTTAAACTGCATTCTGTATTTTTTATTTCTTTGTGTTCTGTTCTGAATAATTTCTATCAGTCTGTTTTCCTGCTCAGCAATTCTTTCTTCAGATGTTAAAATCAAGCCATTTAGTTTTTGTCTGCAATTTAAGAGAGATTTGACTACTCTCTGACCACAAAGGTAATCTAGATATTTTTTCTAAGAAGTTTATGGTATTACCTTTCTCATTTAGATATGAAATAATTTTTTTAGTATGCTGTGAGGTAGGGGTCAAAACCTCATATTTTTGTATATGGATAGCCAGTTGATCAGTACAACTTATTGAAAACCCCATCGTTTCCCTATTGCATTACAGTAAAATGCCATCAACTGGCTGCATATGTTTGAGTCTGTTACTGGACTGTCTATTCTCCTACCTTGATCAGTGTGTCTTTTTTGCACATACCAGATTGAATTAACCACTCTAGCTTTATAATAGATCTTGATAACTGCTGGAGTAGCCTTCCAGCTATGTCCTTCAGGATTACCAAAGCTATTGTTGGATCCATTATTACTATTATTTCTAGGGTGCCTGCTTGGTTCTTTTTTTATATCTGATTACTATTTATTCTTATGTTTGAGGGTTTTTTTGTTTGTTTTTCCTTTTTCTCTCTCATAGCTGTCTCCGTCTCTCACCATTTCTATTTCTCTGTCTCCATCTCTCTCCTTGCCTCTATCCCTTTATCTCCTTTTCCTCATCTACCCTTTTTCCTCAACTTTACCTTTCCCACAAATCATGCTTCAATGAATATTTTCTTACATGTTTTAGAGATGGATCTTTGTGATAATTTAAAAATATATTTCAATGAAATTGCTGAGGACAAGAATACATACATTTAATTTGAGAAGTGTTGGATTGCTTTCCAGAATGATTTCTACCAGTCTATACTCTTGCCAGCAGTGAGTGATCATTCCTGTACTTTCACATTGCTGCCGACATTTGACATTGCCCAACGTTCATTTTGTTAGTATTAAAGGTATAATAGTGATATTTTAATTTTTATTACTCTTATTAATACATTTAACATATTTTTTATGTTTGTTAGCCTGTACATATCCTTTCCTGTTTTTCTGTTGGGCAGTGTTGTGCTTATAGATTTGCAGGAGTTCCTTGTGTATTCTGGATTGGAATCTTAAGAGACCTATCTGTGATGATAAAAATATTTTATTCTGATGTATCCAGTACAGGGACCACTAGCCATCTATAGCTGTTGAACACAGTGGCTATTGGTTACTGTGATTGAAGAAATGACTTTTTAATTTTATTTAATTTAAATTTAAATAGTCACATGTGGATAGTGGTTCATGAGTTGGAGAGTTCAGCTCTAGATATTATTCCTTTATCATTTTTGGGCACTGCAAATATCTTTATCAATGGTACTCAACATGGTACAGAATTGTGCAAAGGACTTGAATTGACATTTTTCAAAAGAAGACATACAAATGCCTAACAGGCATATAAAAAGGTGATCAGCATCACTAATCATCAGCGAAATGCAAATCAAAACCACAACGAGATATCATCTCACACCTCTAGAATGACTATTGCCAAAAGACAAAAGGTAACAAGTGTTGGCAAGGATGTGGAGAAAAGGGGACCCTTATACACTGTTGGTGGGAATCTAAGTTGGTACAGCCATTATGGAAAACAATATGGAGGTTCCTCAAAAAATTAAAAACAGAACTATCTTATATCCAGCAATTTCACTGTATATCAAAGGAAGTGAAAACAGTACATTGAAGGGAGATCTGTACTCCTATGTTCATTGTAGCATTATTCACGATAGCCAAAGTAGGTTGGAAACAACATAAATATCCATTGAAGGATGAGTTGATAAAATGTGAGAGATACATACACATACACATCCATAATGGAATATAAGTCAAGTCTTAAAAATGAAGAAAATCCTGCCAGTGTGAACCTGGGTGACATTTATGCTACATGCATCAAGCCAGACAAAGGAAGACAAATACTATGTGATCTTCTAGGCGTGTCTTAGTTCGTTTTCTGTGGCTATAACACTATCACAAACTAGGTAATTTATAAAGAGAAGAAGCTTATTTAGCTTATGGTTCTGGAGGCTGGAAAGTCCAAGAGCATGACACTGGCATCTTGTGAGGATCTTCTTGCTGTGTCATGACATGGCACAGGGCATCACATGGAGAGAGTTCAATAGTGTGCATGTCAACTCAGGAACTCAGGAGGTCTCTTCGTTTTTTGTTTGTTTTAGAGACAGGGTCTGGCTCTGTCACCCAGGCTGGAGTATAGTGGTGCGATCCTAGCTCACTGCAGCTTCAAACTCCTGGGCTTAAACTATTCTCCTGCCTCAGCCTCCTGAGTACCTAGGACTACAGGCATGCACCAACATGCCCAGTTGATTTTTTTAAAAAAAATTTTTGCAGATACAGTGTCTTACTATCTTGCCCATGTTGGTATCAAACTCCTCTCCTCAAGCAATCCCCCTGCTTCAGCTTCCCAAAGCACTGGGAATACAGGCATGAGCTACTGCACCCAACCCGCTCCATCTTCTGGTAAAGTCACCGGTCCCATCATGGAGGCCCCGGCCTGATAATGTTATCTAATACTAATTACCTTCCAAAAGCTCCACCTCAATCAACATATGAATTTGGGCATTAAGTTTTCAACACAAGAAATTTGGGGGACACATTCAAACCATAGCATTCTGCCTCTGGCCCTCCAAATTCATGTTCTTCTTACATAAAAAAAATACATTCATTCCATGCCAATAGCCCCAAAGTCTTAATTCATAATACCACCAACTCAAAAGTCCAATGTCCAGAGTCTTATCTGAGACTCAAGGTATGATTCATCTTGAGGTGAATTTGCCTCCAGCTTTGAGTCTGTGAAATCAAAACAAGTTATCAACTTCTAGAATACAATGGTGGGCGGGCATAAGATAGACATTCCCATTCTAAAAGGGAGCAACAAGAAATAAAAAGGGGAAACAGATACCAAGTAAGTCTTGTTGACCTAGAGGAAGAAACCGAGGCACAAAATATAATTTTAAAGAATTTACTTGAGCCAAGGTGAGGACAGCTGCCTGGGAAACACTTCCAAGTTACCTTGAGAAGTGCTTCATTAGGCCTTTGTTGCAAGCAGGTTTTTAAACCTAAAAAGGGGGACAAGAAGTGGGCTAACACAAAGTTATTTGTCAGGAATTCTTACTGCTTTATAAAAATGACATTGATTAGTGATTGGCTATACACTGCTGAACCATAGGGCATGAGTTATGGTGTGCAGTGTGCCTGTGTGGCATTGCTATGCTAATTTGTAGCTATTTGTGGCATCAGTCAGAGTCCACATAGCAAGCACCTTCAAAAGAGGCTTACTTAGCTCAAGGGGGGAGGGGCAAAGTGAGACATGACTGCTGTCTCATTCCAATGCCTCTCTGGGCCTGATAATTTAGGGGAGGCTCGCATTCCTCAAATAAAAAATTTCTTTACTTTCCCAGTCCCAAACTGAACAAAGAAAACAACATTAATTCCTAAAGCTGGAGATTAGTATCTTTTGGCTCAATGTCCTGCATTCTGGGTACGCTGGCAGAGTTGGCCCCTGAGGCCTTAGGAAACCACCCCCCATGGCTTTGTGGCATCAGCCCATACTTCAGCTCTCTTGGGTTGGGGTCTCATGGCTGCAGATCACCCAGGCTGGTGTTGCACATTGGTAGCTCTACGGTTCTGGGGTCTCGGTTCCTTCCCCTGTGGCTCCATTAGGCATTGTCCTGGTGGAGACTCTGCAGCAGCTTTTATCTCACATTTCCACCTGACATTGGCCTTGACATTGGGGCTCTCTGTGGTGGCTCCACCCCTGCAACAAGTCTCTGCCTGGGCACCCAGTCTATGCGCAACATCCTTTGAAATCCAGGCAGAGAAAGCTATGTCCCCACAGCTCTTGCATTCTGTGCACCCGCAGAATTAGCACCACATGGACACCATCAAGGTTTATGACGTACCTTCTCGAGTGGTGAGTCAATCTGTACCTGGGGCTACTTGAACCACAGCTCAATGACTTAAAAACTCAATTTATAATTAAAAGAGAAGCAGAGTGGAAAGATTTGGAAAACAGCCAGGCTATGTAAAGAGTGAAAAAGTTGTTTGGGAAAGGAAACCAAGGGTTTGTCCCAGCTACCATCTGCCAAAGAAGAAGTACTGATAAAAGGGATCATCAAGACAGTGGGAGAAAGACCCCAAAGGCATTTCAGAAATCGAGGCTCCCATCGCAGGCCCAGAGCTCAAAATGGTTTCAAGGGATGGGCCTGGGGCACCCTCCAGGGCCTACCTGGGTCTCTGCTGCCTGCATTTGGTGCAATACTCCTTGGCTGCTCCAGCTGTGGTTTAAGTTTATTCAGCAAACACTTATTATTTGAGGTACTACCCCCACCCCACCCCAGATAGTTCTTAGAATGCAATGTAACTTATTTGTTAATAATATCTGATTATGTGTTTCTTGAGGATAGAGATGATTTTATTCACCTCAACATTAATAGTTAACATAGGGATCAACATATAATAAAGGTTCAGCAAGTATTTGTTGGCCTAGACATACACCATGCAGTAGGAACTATATTAGCCACAGTATATCATTCTTCAGTCAGCAAACTTGACCTGAAATAAGATCAACTTGACTTTATCTTACTGTCTAAAATAAATTATTACACAGTATAGTTAGATTCTTACTGTGTAGAGTATAGCCCTGATCATGTATTAACTAGTAATATCATTTTATCAGTACATGAAAGTTTACACCATGAGAGTGATGACAGCCAGCTAGAGCAACAATATGGGCAAGTCTAGAAATATCAGTCACCAGTCATTTAAAAATTCACTTATCTGGAGTATCTCTTTGCTTGACTATTTTATATAATTGAGATTTTAATCATGTGATTTAATATTTAGAATAGTTTTCCTAAATATGAAATGAAATTATTAAATCTATTTTTGAAAAAAAATGACACTAAGCTTTGTTCTGTAATTTAACTTTCTGCTCATGTCACCATCCTCATCCTCCAGCCTTCATCTCTTTACATCCCTCCCAGCTATCTTCTCTGATTCTTTCCTCCTACTGTCTGGCTCATTCTCACATATTGACTGAATGTTTGTTTCCTGCTAAATTTTTAAAAATTCATTTATCTTATCCTTCCACCAGGACTGAAATCATCTATGCGGTGAGTGAACCTTTTATTTTCTTTGTATATCATAATGCCTGGGATGTATGGTCAGCACATAGGAGGAGTCCTTACTACTAAATTGTAAAATTTACCCACACGTTCTGAGTTGTTCTGTCAGCAATTTGACGTGTGTTTGACTCTTTCTGGTAGATTGTATTGAGGAAGTCATCCACATGTTCCCATTGGCCAACACAAGATACAAAACAATTGTTTCGGGTTCACATCTCTATTTTTACATTTCCCCTGAATCGCAGACCCATATATTCTATTATGTCTTTGGCATTTTCACCTGGATGCCTAAAAGTCAATTCAAACTCATGTCTCAGATTAAACTCTTGTTTTCCTCCCCCAAGCTTGCTCTTTTCCCAGTGTTCTCCACCTTAGTACAGTAACTGGCTTCCTCTTCACCTGGTTGTCATGACGAACGTTTTGGTGTTCCCCTTGATTGCTCTTTTTCTCTCATACCTACCTCACAGACATCCCTATTGGCACGACCTTTAGAACATACCTCTCTTACCCTTTACCCCGTCCACTGCTGCCATCAGAGCCGAAGCCTCCACCGTTTCTCCCCTGGCTTACGGCGACAGACTTCTAATTGGTCTCCCAGCTACTCCCTGTGCCCTCCCTCTGCACAACCCAGCCTCTTCCCATAACTGTCAAAGTGAGCCTACTAAACCCAAATGTGATCGTGGCCAAGACCTCCATGGCTATCCTGCACATTTAGAACAAAATACAGACTCCTTATAGGGCCTACAAAGCCCTACATGATGTGACCCCTCACTGTCCTCATCTCCACCGTTCCTGTTACTTTTCTGCAGCCACACGGTTCCACTTACTGCTCTTTAGACATGTTCTGACCTCAGGCCCTTGGGACACAGCATTCCTTGGCCCAATGTGCTTTTTCTCAGGAATGCCATAAGTCTCTCACTTTACTTAAGTGTCTTGTGTAAATATTGTCTTATTATAGATGCCAATCCTGACCATTCTCTTTAAAGTAGCATGTTCTCACCTGCCTTACTTTCTATCCTCTCATCCTACTTTATTTTACTTCATAAAATTGATGACAAACTGACATTGTGTGTGTGCGTGTGTGTGCATGTGTGCGTAATACATTTTATCCCCCCATAGGAGAATGCAGACCCATTGAAGGGAAGAAATTTGCTTGTCTTCTTCACTGTAACCCCTGCACTTAGGGAAAGTGCTGAAGTAGAATATGTTCCCAATAATAAAATGCAATTTTTGACTGTGACCAAATTTCTCTCTGTGCTCAGTTTGGAATATATCTGCTTTTTGTTTATTTTTATGCATGAGATTGGGCTCTACTTTTTAGAATGCTGGACTTTATTTTGTAAGCTGTCTTTACTTGGTGCATGATTGAACTTATAATTCTCTGAATTATTAGTTTGCGCATTCCTTTAAGGATAATTGATCATGTATTTTATCTTTGGTAAGTCACTCTCAAGAAGACGGACTGAAAAATAAAGAGATCTCTTAGAGTTGAAAAGTAGAAATTTTGGCCACCAGATGGAGACCTAGTACTGACTTTTTATGACAGACTCTCTGAGAAGTAATCCTAGGAACAGATGCTTAAACCAAAATGCTTTGTTTTCCCCCCTCGTCCTATTGTATGTATTTCTAACAATTTTCCTTGTTAGAGATATTATTACCTATGTTCAGGAAGGTTTGGAGTGGTTAGTAAATTATACTAGAAAAGAATCATAGACTATAAAGCAACCAGGTCTGTATGTATTCAAAGATCAGGGTACTCAGCTAATTCTCCAGTGCAGTGAGGTGCGGTGAGCACAGGCTGTTGAAGAAAGTAAAAACGTGTGGATAATGCTGAGTGATAGGATTTTAGGAGTCAAGGCATATGTATTAGTGGGGAAAAGGGTCAGATGGAAGAATTTAGAAAGAAAAATAACTCATGATATAATAAGTGTAACTAAAGCGTGTTTTCCTGAGGCGTAGAGAAACAATAAAGGTCATAAAGTAGGAGGATTCCACAATGTCACCAGCAGCACGATGTTCTGAGACACCTTCTGTCTGGCCAGGCAAGCTGGGCTCTGCTTATACTTTCCTGAATGAATGGAGAAGTTGGCTGATTTTATCGCTTTATCCCTTTTATTTTTGGAATCATTCTCTCATAGTGCCATGTAATTTGGAGACTACATGTGCCACATATGAGATCCTTAAATAAAGTAATAAATGTTTTCTACAAAGTTCTTAGCAAATATGATTTCCTCATGCCTGAAAGAAAAAAGAGCCCAGAAGGGAAAATTAAAATAATTTTTCTGTTTTTACTCACTGAGTTTTATTTACCTTACTTCCAGAGGTGGCCAAATAAATAAATAATTAGATAGATGTCTCTTCATGTCAATGCTAGGAGGAGAAAAATAGTTCTTAGCCTATGTGCTATTTGACCTAAATGTTAGAAGAAAAATTTGCCTTTTGTTTCACTGTCACCTCCTGGAGAGGCTGATGATCTCTGCCCTGGTTTTCTTTCATCCCTCAAATGGCGGTGACCTTTTTGCTGACCTGTCTGCTTCTGGTCCCTTTTCTGTCCAGTTGGCCCTTTGCAATCCCATCAAGCTAATTTACCTAAAACAAAAATGACCTGGTCATGTTTTTGTTTCCCAGCTAAAATCTGTTAGAGATTGCACTGAGTGCAGGGTAAAATCTAAACTCATTAGCATAGAAAAATCTCCCTTAACCTGGCCCCACCGACACTCTGGACTGGATGCTTAGCTCAGGTGTAACTTTCCCAGTCTTCCTTAATCTTCTGGCAAAAAGTGATTTTTTCCCCCTCTTTTGTGTTCTTATGTTTTTGTTTGTGCTGTTACAGTAGACAATAGTCCCCTCTAACCTGTCATTTTGCTTTCCGTGGTTTCAGATACCTCCACTCAACTGCAGTCCTGAAGTAGGTGAGTACCGTAGAATAAGATATTTTGAGAGAGTAAGAGAGAGACACCACATTCACAAACTTTTATTAGAGGATGTTGTTATAATTATTCTATTTTATTATTATTTATTATTGTTAATCTCTTGCTGTACCCAATTTATAAATTAAACTTTATCATAGATATGCATGCATGGGAAGAGCATAGTAAGGGTTCTGCGTGCATGGGTTCTGCATCACGTGGTTCAGCCTATGGCAGATTGGAAATATTCGACACCAAAAACCAGTAAAAAATAAAAGGACAACAATACAAATAATACAAATAAAAATACAGTATAACAGCTATTTATATAGCATTTACATTGTATTCGGTATTATAAGTAATCTAGAGATAATTAAATTACATGGGAGGGTGTGCTTAGGTTATATGCAAATACTGTGCCATTTTTTATTGGAGAATTCAGCATCTGCAGATATTGGTATTTGGGGTCCTCAAACCAGTCCCCCATGGGTACTGAGGGACTGCTGCATATATTGGGTTTGGTACCATCCATGGTTTCAGGCATCTGCTGGGGGTCTTGGAATGTATCTCCTGCAGATAAGGGGGGCCACTGTGTTATATCATTTTTCACCTTAGTTGTGTTTAACTTTATTGATTTTGATCTTGCATAGATTTTGAGTTCATTGAGGTTGGGGATCCTGTCTTATTTCCCAGAGTTTTCAGTGCCAGAATTATTGTTACTTTGAGGGCAATTAGTAAATTTTTCTGATGAATTTTTCAATTTTGTTTTCATAAAAATATGTAGTATCATTCATTTCCTGTCATTCCATACTACAAACTTTAGATAACTAATTTGATTTTTAAAATTTTTGCATTTTAATGCTCAAAACCAAAGTAGCCTGTTAGGCAAAATAGAGAAACAAAGAGGGTATTGTTATTTTAACCTCTTAAAATATAAATAATTGGTTGCCTTTATATTATGTCATGAATACAATTTGATAGCACTAATTTCTCTTTTAAAATATATATACATGCATACACAAAGAGTGCAATGTGCACCATCTGAGAGATGGATACACTTGAAATTTGGACTTGGGGGGGAGGGGGGCAAGGGCAACATACATAACCTAAACATCTGTACCCCTATAATATGCTGAAGTAAAAAAAAAATAAAAAGAAAAAGAAACTTGGAAAAAAAAATTTATATACAAATTGAACACCAACAAAGTCAATCTATAACTTTGTAGTATTAATGAACATAGAGAATTAGTTCCAATCTGCATCCTCCCTCTCAAAATTATCTACACCAAACACACTCAAAACAATTGTATACAAATTGATTGAAATACAGTGTAACGAGTATTAGTAATCCCAATATTGAAGAATGCTTTAGGATTCATTCATTTATTTATTTAGCAACGAGTTTTTGAGCACCTACTATTTGTCAGAAACTGCCCTATTTACATCTGTAAATAAAACAGTCAACTCTCTGCCCTCATGGAACTTAACATTTTATGAGGGAGATGGATAAAAAGTCAACAAAAAATGAGCAAAGTGATTTTGGGTAATGGTGATTGCCATTAGGAAAATCAATCAGAGTAATAGTTTATAGAATTGCTGTGATGTCAAAGAGCAGTTTTACCTTTTTTTCTCATAGAAAAGATTATGTGAGCAATGGTGTTCGTTTGGATGACAGTGCTAGTGGAAAATGTGGGAAAAAGTGTATGTATGTGGGATATATTTTGGAGGTTAGAGACACCAAGACTTTGTGGTAGACTGGATGTGACAGGTAAAGACAGATAAAGAGATAAAGAAAGGATGATTTAAAATTTGTTTTTTATCTTGCTTTAGTACATACAGATTTGAATAAAATGAATTTTATTTTGAAATTCTTGCATTTTTATATTCAAAACTACAAAGATAGAGGGATCATTTACTGGATTGGGAGGATATTTAATAGAGATATAGAGCAAAAAGGAATGGGAGAACCAAAGTACTCCTCAGCCCTAAATATTCTTGATTACTCTTCAGGACTATTTTTTGCATCTTACCTAAGCCATGTTGTATCTTCGTGAGATTATCAAATAATGTATTGAATCTTAATATCTTAACCCCAATAACCATTGCCATATAAACCTGGAAACAAACTACAATGTGTCGTGAGAGGATGTATTTGTCAGAGTGTGCTAAATATTTTCTGTTTTTCCGTCGAAATTTAATCTGCACTCTTCTTCAACCTGTTCTGTTTCCAGGAAGCTGACCTTATGGATTCCATCAGTGAGATGTCTTACCCTCTGGCTTCTGTTTAGCTTTGGCCAATGGAATATGCTGGCAGGAGATTAGAGGGTGGGAAGAGAGTGCGATTGGCATGTTTATTTACCTTACTCCCTTACCACCAGCTTGCCATGGGTTGGCCGTGTCCCCCTGCTAAGGGGCACAGCTCCAACTGCATGATCCTGTCCTGCAGCTGTTCTCTCTGGGTTCCAGTATCTGCTTTGTCCCCTTGCTCTTTCAGGCTTAGGGGATTTCTTGCGCTAGTCCCAGGGTACTGCACCATCCCTTGTTGATTTCCTTTAACACTTTATATAGAACCTTTGTCAGAGTCTCCTCAGGTACCAGAACTGTGCTATTTGTTTTGTTCCAGGACCCTAACTGAATTACACAATATCTTTATTTGAAAGGCACAAAAGCTGACCTTAGCTGAAATTAAGCAATAAAGGGTATTAGGTATCTAATAGAATTATCCAAAATCATGTTCCATGACTTGTCTTATGAGCAAACTGCCAGTGTTGCTAATGTCCCCATATAACCCTAAATGAATTGTTGCTACAGTCATTGTTCCCTGCCAATGCCATTTCCAATTCTGAAATAGAGCCTTATAGTCAATGAGAAATGGCTACTCCTGCCACTAGTGCCAACCGAAAAATGGAAGCTTCAGACAGAGCTGTGTTTCTCACATTGCTCTTTTCTGATTGGCCAAAAGTATGCCGTATGCCCCTTGTATTCTTTGGCTACCCAATATCAATAAACGCTCGTATTCCATACTCAAGCTCTTAAAGGACAAAAAAATGCTCTTTCTTAACATAAAGCAACTATCATTTAAAATAAAAGTGAACATATGCTTGTAATATCCTCAAAAGGGACAACCCAAAGCCTCCTAATTCATTTGACTCTAAACCCTGCCTCTCTGAGTGACATCCGTCTTTTTCCTAGTTGTGTTATAACCCTGTTTTGACAGTCTATAACTTGTGGACCAAAATGTAAAATTAGCCAGTATGAGAACATCCCAGACAAAACTAGTAATGGAACTAGAGGGGGCAAAGAAATTAGGTAAAATTTATAAATATATATTTATAAATATAGGAATAAAGGAATAAAATATAGGTATATGCTATAGCTCTTGTTTCTTTAACTAGTTATGAGGCCATTGTTGCTGTGTTTTTATTTCTTTTCTTATCATGCACTTCATGTTTTCTTTCCCTTCGGCCAGCACCTCGATTGATCTTGTTTCTTTACGTGGTAGGGGCTGCAAACCTTTGTGGTCTTTCCTGGGTGGCATTGTTCTAGTCTTCTCTAGCCCCGGGTAGGACAGTGCCAAGAGGCACTCCAGGGGATCTTGGGTTCTGTTCATTCTCTTTCCTTCTCAGTTATGTAAAGGCACCCCTATTTTTCATTGAAAATTAGGAGGAATCATTCTAGGTAACAAACTTACAACCCCACTCCCTCTATTTTTTTTGAAACCCTATTCTAGTGATATTAGGAGTATTAGGAGTCATAAATGGCCAGGTAGCAGGCTTTTTTAGTTTCCAGTTGAATAGACTGATTCTTGTGTCCCTTAATGAAAGCATTCTCTTGGGTAATGGAGAACATCTAAACCAGAAGGGCCCAGAGTAGTAATGATAAGACAAATATTTTGCAAGTCATTAGTTGTAGAAGTGAGATGTGACTTCTTCCATTATTTGTTTCCTGGAACTATCTATTCCAGCTGTGGAAAATATGGAAATACATGGATGGCTGATTCAGAGCATATTCTACATCTACTAGGACTGCATCACAACCTTACAAGGTATTGTTATCTTTTGGACAGAATGAAGAGTGCCAACTATTCACCATTTTTAATGAACAGTTGCATTTGGGTGACGAGGTACCTGTTAAGATCAATGAATCCTATGAATAGTAACTATTCTTACTTATTTTACTTTGAAATTAGTTTTTAAAAACAAGGTATATGTGATATGACAATAAATGACACATTTGGTAGATATGCAGATGATAGAATTTATGGCAGAAAAATGGCAAACAGGGAAAGCAAATTCAAATCCAGAGAAAGTGTCTCTTTGGTAAGGACAATTGATTGGTCTCCTATGATGGGAAGTTTCAATGAAATTAACTGCCACTAGGTAGTTGATTGGTCCCCTGGGATATGCCTTCTTGGAAGTTCAGTGTTAGTTTCTATTGTTGCAGGCCTGTTTCTCAGCAATGAGATTATCCTAGGTGAGGCGAAATATGTATCGTTGAAACATTGCCAACCTCTGTCCTTGCCACCATGGCCATTTTGTTTATAAATTTATTAACTAAGTACTCAGTTATCTGGGAAAGGAAGTTGACCGACATTCACAGGTTGCATTATCTTTTCTACCATTATTTTTTGGGGACCTCTTGTGCAGAGGTGGCATGCTGGTGCTCGTCATATGGGACACAAATATTTTCATATTCTTGGCCCATTCTGAGAGGTATATCCACGTGCCTCATCTCCATACTCTTCATGTCTAATCCTCTAGTCACCTTATTTGAAAGATGATTCTTTTCATCCATGTGGGCATTTTAAACTTGTCACTGATGGGATGTTACATCCTATTGTTCTCTGAAATAGTAATGCTGCAGCAATCTGTTCTTCCTCAGTCAGTGGCCACTAGGGGCTCTCCACAGGACAATGGGTGTGGGTTGAGGGGGAGGTAAGTGCAGCACACAATGTATGTTGTCTCCAGAGTCCAAAGAAGTCCTCCATGCATGTAATTGTTTCTTGGCAGTGGAGACAAAAGGCATGGCAGTTTTCCTTTTGCTTTCTAGGGAATATTCTAACATGCCTTTGATCACTGGAGCCCCAGAATCTTCACTACGGTTTCAGGTCCCTGTATTTTCATGGAATTTATCTCAAATTCTTGACTACACTTGTGACTTATCAAGGTATCTAGTTTACTGGATACTTCCTAGTCTCCAGATTCCATCAGTGTGATTCTGTTAGTGTAATAGACCAGCATCATGTGCTATGAAATGAGAAACAATCGAAGTCCAAGTAGACTAAAGTGTTTTACAGAGCCTGAGAGCTGGCCGAACTTGAGTCAAAATAGTGAAAGTTGCTGCTGTCACTGCTGAGTGAGAACAAGCTATGTTGAGTATTGTTTGTCTAGTGGATGTGAGAAAAAGAATTTTCAGATCACAAGCTGCATGTCAAGTGCTAGGAGTTGGGTTGATTTATTTTAGTGAAGCGGTCACAACCGGACCAGTAGCTTCAATTGACGTAATCACTTAAGTTGTTTTTCTCTAAGACCTATCTTGGAGTTAAATGGGAATGCATTAGGAATTGTTCCCTCAGCAATTGTCAAGAATTTGGTGGTGGCACTAATCTCGGTCATTCTCCAAATAGTAAATTTAAATGTAATATTTAGATAGAAAGATGGCTTTCCAGAAGCTTCCACTTGGTCCTTCCTACCATAAAAGACATTACTTTGTATGAGTTAATGTCAGCATTTTTATATTTCTTAGTATATATATTCCAATTACATACTAAAGACCTGGGGAAATGACCATAGGACGAGTCCATTGTTATACTGAGCTGTCTGCAAGACTGACTTATGTCCACTTATCTTTAGCTGATATCAGTGGCTTTCTGGATTCCTAGGGTTTAACATTAACTCAAAGGTAATGTTTGACAATCCCCCAAAGATCTAGGCATTTCCCTATCCCTAATGGCCTCATGTGCCCTTGGGGAAAATTAGGAGGAGGACTTATGGAAGATACTTCAGGTAGCTAACCCTCCCCTTCATTTAGCAGGCTCTGGGTCTGTGAACTAACTCAAATCTAAGTATTGTGTGAAGAGCTGTGTCTCTCTTTTGTGGCTCATGTCAGGTCTGTTCACTAGACCCAGAGGTTTTTGAGTTATACAAATCATACAGAATCTTAGAAGGCTGCCTATGCATCTTAGAACTCTCATCAATTATCTAATACCAAAAGTCACAACTGCTCAGAACATCCTGACTACTATGCTGACAATAACTATGCCCTCTTTTCTTTTGGTAGTTAAGTTCAGCTCCCAGGCTTATAACATCCTGAGATCTGATCATCCCGATTGGAATCATCATCCCTA
This sequence comes from Indri indri, assembly GCA_004363605.1. NCBI lineage: Eukaryota > Metazoa > Chordata > Mammalia > Primates > Indriidae > Indri > Indri indri. The sequence goes on along the minus strand of RJWJ010022758.1, from coordinate 6,393 downwards.
TGTCACCTGTGGCACCAACACCACTATCCTTGCTCTACAGAGAACAGACACAATGACAATTTTCAAAGATGCTGGCACTCCCCTCAACTAATATATATCTAAATTATTTGATTAGTGAGTATCTTCTAGGTTTTCTTGGGAGACATAGGAGGATGGGTGAGTAGGCCATTCATAATAAGTGAACTCTAACATCAACATCTCCCCAACCTTTTGAACTCCTTTCTGTATGTTATAACAAGGATTTTTTGACATTTCAACTTCATTTAATTTAGTCACATTGAGAACAAATTTCAGTCAACCAAGTAAACAAAATTTAGAGCCATTTCCAGCTGATCAAACTAATACACCAAATTCAGAATCTTTGGTAAATAAACTCATATTGATCAATTCTTCTCAATTTACAATTGATACTCTTTTCTTATCCTGGCACACTTGGAATCCATTCTCAGACACATATTCCAATTTTTAATATTAATATAAGATGCCTTGCAATTCTTTTCATGAGTAAGTTTTTCTCTGTTGGGTTGAATTTTGCAACTGGTTATCTGTGGAATGCTACACTTTGATTCTGGTTACAGGTCAGGTGGCAATCTGAATGGATTGGAGGAGAATTCTCTTTTCCTTACAAAATAGCCATTTTAGAAAAGGTTTTAAAGGACCTTCAAGCAAATTAAAAATAGCCCCATAAATCAGGAAGGAATGGGCTGCTTTTGGCAAGGGGTCCTCAGTGGATTTAGATGTTGAAGTAATTTGGGTTATTTCAATCCTATATATCTCCATTCTAATGTTTGGAGGCATAATCTTTCTCAATTATTGCCCTGCCTTTGACACAAGAAACCTGCAGTAACCTTTCTGATTAGGATGATAGACATTTGCAAGATACAATTTTACTTTTATTTTTAGCTACTTTGGCCCTGTTGTGTTTGTGAATAACTTTTTTTCCCCGCTGTTTAAGAAATTCTGTGCTTTTTAAGTCTTTGATTTGAGGTAAGGATTTAGGTGGACTTTGAATTTGCCTTCATTTAAGCTGCCCAGTGAAGTAAATGGCAAGCAGTTACTTATAGAACTTGAATCCCTCATGTTTTTCATGTTCTCTTATGGCAGTGGTCACTAAATCACCCAAAACATTGTCTTCAGTGATCACTCCATACCTAGTGACTGCAGGGGTAATCTAATTAACAGTTTCATCAGTCTGTGCCTTCAGGTACCAGATTCCATCTTTTTGGAGATCCATCAGCACCAGCCAGAAATAAATTCTGATTGATTAATGGAGTTCTGAAAAATGATATTGGGGAAGTTCACAGAAATACTGGGATTAAAAAAAATATCTAAAGCATGTATCAGACCTAACCCAATGAGGAAACCATCATTTGCTACTGGTGTACTGTGATGCTTCAGAGGAAATTAATATCACCATTGATGGATTGCTAAAGTCATTTATACTGGGAACTTAAATGATCAAATAAGGTCAAATTATCCCACCACTGCTATTGCAACCAGTTACCTCTGCCACCACCCGCACATGGAACGCAGAAGGAGGAACTTCCACACAGCATGTGGCTCATGTTGCTGATACCTGATTCCAAGTTTTGTATAGGTACATTTGAGTCTAAGTCACCTGCCTAAAAGCTAAGGAGAATGCATTTTATATTCTGACTTCTATGTTGGGAAAGTGGAACTCTTGAGATGGGACTTTTCCAAATACAGAAAGACTATTCAAGAGATAATGTGCAGTCATGATCATCAATGATATCTACAGACGACATTGGATGATATTTTTCTTCCTCACTTGTTTTATTTTTGGTTTATATATAATTAGTACCAAGTGGATGTTCTGTATGACTATATTTTATTTTGAGTTAAAGGAAAAGTCACCTAAATATTAAAACATAATTTTATTAATATCAAGATATCTTAAAAGATATGTACTAATATGCATAAAATAGATAAGTTGATTATAGTCTAATTATTAATAAACCGCGTTAGTATATTGTAAAAATATTACCTTATTCAAGATTAAAATATATTTTTGTTAAGAAAATATTTGTATTTTTATTTTTTAGGGTATTCTGGTATATATATAAACTTTTGTGGTTGTAATGAAGTAAACATGTTGATATATGAAATAATGTAAGTTGTTTAAAATTATTTCTTATCCACATATTTATTTATAGCTTTAGTTTTTACAGCTGTTTTGTTTTCTTATTTCCTATTTGGATTCTTTCATACTGCAATGTCTAGCTGTTCCTTTTATGTTACACTTCCTTTTTTTAATATCTGTTGTCTCTTTATCTTTTTTCTCTTCACTTCACCTCCCAATTGGCTAAAATTTTTCTCAGTGTTCTGTCTCTCCAGGTCTGCTCTTTTCTCTCTTTAATCAGGCTGTTGGTAACATCATCCATTCTCACTTCTCCAACCTTGGCTTCTGTGGGACCTGAACTGAACACCTAGTTCAAATCTTACTGCATCAAAGTACCATACTTCCAATGGCTATGCTATTTTCCTCGATGCATTTCAAGCTGCCAGTTCTATTATTATTTTTCGTATTTTCTAACTTAATTAATTCAATTGCCATCCTCTCAGGGACCCAGCTCAGAAAACAGTATTGTGCTTTCCTCTGCCCTTGTCATATCCCTCTCGTAGTCATCGAATCCTCTCGAGTCTACTTGTTTAACTTGCTCTCAAGAGATGTGAAGCTGTTTGCTTTTCCTCATGCCACTTTCTTCATATTCATTCTTCTTCAGGTCTCACCTTGGAAGTTACTTCTTCCTGGAAATCTTCACTGATGCCTGCAAATATTATAGATGAGTCAGAGACTTGGGGTGGGGAGGGAGGGAGCAGCAGAGAAAACTCTTCTAGTACAGATAGATGAAAAGCACCTGTAAATAGAGGGAATCCAGAGGACTGCGAAAATGGGTGGAGAGGGTATGGAGGGTTCCCTGCTGGACAGCCAAACTGACAGCCTCCCTCTCTGGCCACCACTCCTTCTTTAGACTTTGTAAAATTATAAAGGAATAAATAAGCAAGCCAAATGGAAGTGCTTTGATGACAATGATTTAAAAATCAATGGATTAGATGAAATCTGAAGTTTCTTCTAGGTTTTTATTATTAAAAATAATCATAAAAATAAATCAAGTTATTTATTTCAGTTGATTTGCACCTTACTTTTGACTTAATATATCGTGGACATCTTTCCAATCAATGGATGAGATGGGAGAGTATTGCCCCAAGAAAATAGATAAAAGACTTAGTCTTAAACAGAAGGAAGGCTAACTCCTCTACACCCTGAAATCTAATATAATGTTTGGTCTACTTCTGAACTTCTCCTGACTCTATTTATATTCTGCCACCCATACTGTCTTCTGTTAATTATTGTAGACTTATGTTTTCTTTTTTAAATGACTTAGTATAAATCTTAGCTCACTTTTTGTGGGAGATTTTTATGCTCATTGTTGCCTATTTATGATTCTAGATTACATTTAAAATCTCATTCAGCTTCAAAAAATTAGAATCCTAATTGAGATGACATTAATTTCAGAAATTTATATGGAATAGTTTTCATCTTCCCTCTCTTGTGGCCCTCAGGTAGAAAGACTTGAATTTATAATACTTCTAGTCCATGGCATATTGTTATCTCAATCCATGGTTTACCTTCTTTGTTCTATTTCATGTTTTTTTCTTCCTTTATTCCTTATTGTCACTTCCATTCCCTACTTTTGGTAGGTACCTATCCCGACACTATGTTTGCTATATGTCCTCAAATACCTGTGTATCCTTGCATATTTCTAGTGACATTGTGGGGTTGTGTGTTTTTAATTTATATTCATAATACTGTGCAATAGATATCTACTTTTTACTTTTTTCACTCATGACAATGCCTCTGGCATCTATCCATGTTGGTGTATGTACATCTAGTTTGTTATAGGTAACTGTAGACCATCTAGTTCTAACAGCTGGATAGTATTTTATTTTATATATCCACCACATTTTATTTCACTATTTTCCTGTTAGTGGACACTCAGGCTCTATTTACCTGCTATATAAAGTACACTTCAGTGAACAACCATGTTATTTGTCCCTTCATGGAATTCTGTGAGCAAGAATTCATCTGCAATATATAGGCAAACATGAAATTGTTGGGTCATCGGACAAATAGTTAATATAGCTAAATACTGCCAGATGCTTTCTGGGAAACACTTCTCTGCAGTGCATGAGGGCTCTACCTCTTTTAATAGCTTTGTCAGCACTTGGCATTTGCTGCCTATGAATCTTTTGTTAAGTCCAGTCGTATGGATTAATATCTCTTTGTTGGAATGAGCATTTTTCTAGTTACCAGTGAGTTTGAGCATCTTTTCATTTATCTGTTAGCCATTCATGCTTTCTTTTCAGGGAATCGTTCATTATTCTTTGACCATCTATAGGTTTTCCTTTATTTTTCATCTTGATGTATAAATATTCTCCATATAGCCTACAATATAATCCATTATTGGCTTTAGATATTGCAATTATCTTCTCCTAGTCAGTTAATGTTGCCTTGATGTTTTTTGTTGAAAAGAGTTAAATACATCTTTTTTTCAATGTATGATTTGTGTTTTTTGAGTTTTACTTAAGAAATCTTTTCTATCATTAGGTCATGTAGATGTTTCTTACCATTTTCTTCCATTATAATCTTTATGTTTTACATTTTTATTTTTGTTCTTCACATTTAGATTTCTGATCATCTGAAGTTCAGCTTTGATCATAACATATGGACCTTTTTCTCCATAGATTTTCTCCTTTGATTGCTCTTTGGTATTTGTACAAATTTATATTCCTATTAAGCCTTTATCCTTTACCCTGGACAACATTTGGTGTTATTTAAGAAATATTTTTGTCAGTTTATTAGATGATATATCATGCTTTGTTGGAGTCGAATAGATTTCATATGTTTCTTGAGCATTTCTAATTCTTTTGAGTATATGTGATTTTCCAATCATTTCTTTTTCCTATCTTTGTTCAAATGTAATGTACTTGATGGGGCCTATCCTGACTATCCTATTTTAAAATTGCAACCCTCACTATGTGTTTCTGATCCTCCTTAAACTATTCTGTTTTTAGGTTTTTCTTTAGTGCTTATCTTCTAATATGTGGCTTATAATGTTTAGTGTTTATTGTTTATCTCCCATGGACAGGACATCTCTGCTAGAATGTCAGCTCTATAACGCAGGGACTGTTGCTTGTTTTGTATGTTGTATGTTGATGCACGTAGAATAGTGGCAAATGGTAGGTGCTTGGTATGGGCTGTAATATCCTCCCCTCCCCAATTCACATGTTGAAGCTCTAATCCCCTAACCCCTGGTACCTCAGAATGTGACTGTACTTGAAGAGAGGATCTTAAAAGGAGTAATTAGGTTAAAGTTAGGTCATTAGGGTGGCCCCTAATTCAATAGGACTGGTGTCCTTATTAGAAGAGATAGGGACAGGGGAAACCGTATGTGAAGACACAGGGAGGATATAGCCATCTCTAAGCCAAATAGCAAGGCTTCAAAAGAAATCAACTCTGCCAACACCTCAATCTCAGACTTCTAGCTTTCAGAAGTGTGAGAAAATAAATTTCTGATGTTTTAGTCACCCAATCTGTGGTACTTTGTCATGGCAGCCCTGGGAAACTAATACAATGCTCAATATATATCTTTTTTCAGTTGAATTGTATATATTTTTCTATTGGGATTTTGCTTTTCTTCAGTAGCTCTTTATGTAGTAAGAATATTTATTTTCTCTCTCCCATATTGAAATTAGTTTTCTTAGTTTTTTCTTTTGCTATCTAGCTTTGTTTACATTTGATTACCTTTTAACTTTGTTTACAGTGGGGTTTTAAAGTTGTTGAGCAGAAATTTTTAATATCAGTGTAGTCAAATCGATCATTTCTTTTTTTTTTTTTTTTTTTGGGTGATTGGAGGGTATATTTATTTAAAACCATTCCATTAATTTTTGTTTATTACATTATTTAATCTATTGTAAAGCAGGGCTGCCATTTTTACGGGCTTCAGAATTGCCGGGACTCTGAATAGGAGACGCCATGGCACTGTGATGTATGACGGAGCGGCAGAGCGTGAGCAGCACACTTAAGATTCCAGTTCAGGCTGTTATTGACTGGCTGGAGCACCCGGGGCAAAGCTCTTCACCTTTGGGCGTCTTTTTTTTTTTTTTTTTTATATTTTTTTATTTTTTTATTGTTTGTTGTTTATAGGGGTACAGGTGTTTAGGTTACGTATGATGCCCTTGCCCCCCCTTCCCCCCAAGTCCCAGTCCCAAGCATGTCCATCTCTCGGAGGGTGCGCATTGCACCCTTTGTGTATGCATATATCCGTCCCCTCCTCCCCCTCGCCCCTCCCCCTTCCCCCTCTCTCCCTA